>VDFB02357609.1:0-48479 GCA_007258455.2 Sequoia sempervirens | reverse complement strand
CATGTTTTAGAAGAATATTATTTTCTTGAATAGAATAGTGATACCTAAGTAGAATAGAGCACCTAAGGGAAGATGTTACTAGAGGGTATATCATTGTTATGAAATATTGTGTAGTAAAAAGTTACCTTCTAGGCCAGGTGTCGAAATGGAGATTCAGGGAGTATAGGTTTGGTTTACTAGAACCTATTGTTTGTTGTTGCAACAATTTTTTATGCTTGGCCAAGCAATATATTTAATTTTATATGTATGAACTCTGTGATATCACTCTCTGTCATTCCTATCATAGATCTTGCTTTTTCTTTTCTAACTTGTAGATAGAAATTGCATGTTGATGTATGTGAACGCACTAGATTCCACCTTGTAGATTACTCTCTTGCTAAACTTTTTGTGTAGGGCCGGGTATTATTCAAGTTGGAATAATTCCAGAGAAGTGTAAGCTTCGTAGTTGGGTGGTAAAGTGATTCAATCATGTTCTCGTCCACCAGAGGAGGCGAGCATCAAGAGGAAACTTAGATGTACACAAGACTATTTAGTCTATGATGTAACCATGATGTAATACTTGATGTACCTTGATGTAAAATTTGTACAATGAATTGACCTTGTCACCTTACGAGCCAAGCAAAAATTGATATTGTAATTTGAATTTTGAATTGAATATATGAATCTAGACTCATTTTAATTAGACATGTGTTGTTATGATTGACTATAGCTACTTAGTTATGCCTTTTTAGTTTGAATACATTCATGTGTCATTTGAAATAATATTAATTAAGTAATAATTTAGGATGGGTTATTACATAGTCTATTGTTGATTCATCATTAATTTTTTATTTATCATCTATCCCTTAAATGGATAATCTCTCTTTATTATCCAATTTTCCATTGTGGAGGTGGAATATTGAATATCATTTTCTCATTATCACATTCAAACCCTACAACTTGAAAAGATACAAAAACTCAATTATCTTGGCAACCAAAGAAGATTTGATAGTGAGACCCGAAAGAAAGAAGGCTTTGAGAAGACTCCAAAGGACTATCAAAATAGATTTCAAATTAAGTTACAAGGACATAGTCACCCTAGGCAACTTATTCCTCCAAAATTATGCTAAAATTTGTGTGACAAGTGCACAAAACTCTACTCTTTTTAGATCTAGTCTTAGAATTTGACTTTCAATTTCTAGTTTATTTGTATTTGCATCAAAACAATGCATCCTCATAATCATTTAGCTACATCATTGCATTTACATTTCAAACCCCCCCAATTATTTAGATCCAAGGTTGATTGGCTCACCTTCAAGATTGGAAGTCAATCTAATTCCCTTGCCAATATGAATTCTAATGCTTTGTAGTGAAAGGTGGCTAATCCCAGTAAAACCCTAGTATCACGTTTCCCACATTATAGTATGTATATATTTATGTATGTATATATAAAGAGAGAGATATATATGTACATATATGTATGTATATATGTATGTACATGTATATGTATATTTATACATAAATATGTACATAGATGCATTATATATACACATATACATACATATAGCTATATACATATATACATACATACATGTACATATACATATACATGTATGTATGTATGCATGTGTATATATGTATATATACGTGCATATATACATATATACATATACTCCACACCCACACACACACACACAGACATATATATATATTATTTTATAAAAAAATGTCATTTTAAAGCATTTTTAGTCATTTATTTTCCATACTTCATAATATGTTAATGAGTGACATTTATTCCATAACACATTGATTTAATTAGAAATAAGATAAAATTGCAATTTTCAAATACATATCACTAAAACTAATATCTAGGGCATGCACATTTTCATATTTTTTGTTGAATATTTTCTATTATCATTTTTTTAATTCATAGTAATTATAATTGAGAGTGATTTTATTTTATAATGCATAATTTTGTTTTTGTATATACCGAAATTAATTTTTTATTGAAACAAACACATAGATACATAATGCACATATATTTTCTTATATTTTTTTACCCTTTTTTATTTTTTCCATGTGCATTGAATATAGACCCTTATGTTTGCTAAAAAACCTAGATGTTCACTAATAAAAGAAAGAAATCATAATTAAATAAAGTATATTACAAAATAAATTTTTTGGAAAGATTACTCTAAGGTATACAACCCTACAAAAGTTAATGTCATGGTGACTCCATTTGATGGTCCATCCCTTGCTTTGAAATAAATAATTTATTTGAAAACTTTGTGACCAACAATGAGATAGCAGAAAAGACACCTTTTAATGAAGAATGAAAACCTTCATTCAAAGGTCCTTCTTATGAAGGTTCCTTTAATAAAACATTTTGAACATGAAATATATATATTTTTTTAAAATACCTTCATTCAAATGTTATAATAACATAACTTTCAAATCAAAGTTTTTCATTCCAAGATAAATGTTCATTCAAAGGTATTTTGTAATTTTGACAGCATGGATTCATTTTCATGCTCCATCCTACAATTAGAACACACTAGTGTGAGATCAATTCAAAAAAATACTACTCCTTCCTATCCTTAAATTTGAAAATCTTTAAATTGATAAGAATTGATCTAGTTTTAATGCATACAAATAAGATCTACAATTTCAAATAATTTCTCAAAATATTGGAAATATTCTATTGGAAAACTATTTGGTCTAAATATTTATCCATTTGCATGGGTCTTATCACGTCCACCAATTCATCCTTGAGTTGATAGGATGGGTTAAGTTTCACTTGCATGAGAGGCTAATCAATCTAGGAATGAATTAAGGATCTCTTGGTTGGCAATGATTTTTTATCTTTGGTATGATAAAATAAGGATGAAAAGTAGTCCACATAACCTTCGAGATTCCTTTTTAATTCCTTAAAAATTATTTAATCCTACGACATTGTTGAGGTTGGGAATAAAAATATTTATATCTCCCAACTTTAAGTTAGTTCACTCTTTGAAACATTTGTGTCCTTAAAGTTTCCTATATATTTTCCAACACTTCTTATTTTTAAGTTATATTTTCTTAAGGTCTTTTGAGAAAAAAAAAAATAGTAATTAAAGTTTCAAGGATCTACTTAGAGATTGAATCAATCTACCCTTTAAAATATTTCCATTTTTTTCCTTCGAGATTTGAGTTGGTTTAACATAATTTAAAACATTAAAAATATGGGGGAATTTTTAAAAAAAATTGGAACACTTTTCATCCATTATTTATCTATTCTTTTATGGAATTCCTAGTCTCTAAGCTCCATCAATTTAAAATGAAAGAGGGTTCTCATTGGACATGATGTCATAAAAATTTGAAGCTTAATTGATGAATCATCAAAAGCAATTTATTTATAAAATATTAATATGCTACTCATACTAAATTAATTTTTTTTACATATTATTGATAGAAATAATAAATCAAAACTAATTTAATGTATTATCAATATATAAATAAAAAATGAATGTTTTAACAAAAAATTATTTACAATAAATAGTTAAACAATAAAAAAATTTAAGAATAAGAGTTAGTACTTATCACTAAAAATATGATAAATATTGTAATTCATGTAGAACTTAAATAAATAAATAAATTGTTTCAAATTGATTCCTTAATGTATCAAGGCTTAATTGACAAATGGATCTAGAATTGTACTTTCACAATATGACTATTTGATTAAATTTAGTGATTGTAAAAGTGATTTCCATGAGTGTTCATGTGAACCTAGGGTTGCAAATTTTAACTTTTATGATTTGAACCTTTGGGTGTTGCCACAATAGTGGTTTACACTTTTTGGGAGATCCTGATTTTTGTTGAAATCACCTATTTTTAGAAAATATAATAATTTAATCCTTGAAAAGCTTCATTTAAAGGATTTCAATTGAAGAGGGTTTGATCAAACCACCTTAGATCAAGCCCCCTTGGATAGAACCCCGCTAGTTTTAAACCATACCTATAACGAAGTCTCCTTTACACCTATCAAAATGTTGATAGAAAACCACTTTTGATTTATCTTTTGGAGATCAAATGAATTCATTTAAAATTTAATTTTTGTAATTATATAGTCCTTATTATAAGCTTTCATAAAAGTATAAATTTAATTAAATTAATTTTTTTTTGATAAATAAGGGGTTGAAGCTGAGAAGATTGTATTAAAATTAAAAGTATAAGGATTTAAAAGACTTGAAGCCTCAACAAAAGATAGAACGAGAAAAATCATGGCCACTGTTGACACTATAAATCGGTAACTAAATTCCAAAAAATGAAGATGCATCTGCCACTTTTAGGACTAGGCCTTGCTCAACATGGAGTTATCTGTTTAAGTATCATTCCATCAGCTCCCATATTTTCCAAAGCATCTGCCATTGTATTGCCTTCTCTATAAATATGGTTAACCGTTACATTTTCAAACTTATCCATCAGATTTATTGCTGAATCTAGTAAATATTGTAATTTCCAGCTCAACACTTTCTTAGCTCTTATCGCATTTACCACAATAGCCGAATCCCCTTCAATTTCTAATTTTGACAAGTTCAATTCTATGCAAATTGATAGCCCTGACACTAGAGCCTTAAATTCTGCCACATTGTTTGTATCAATCTCCAATGGTTTTGAATATCTTGCAATAGTTTTTCCTTGCCAAGAGTGAATCAAACCACTTGCACCTGATGGACCTGGATTCCCTCTAGACGCTCCATCAAAATTCAGTTTGAACCACCCAATATTTGGAGGTCTCCATTTACAACTTGCTATGTTTTGTTTGCTGACTTGACACCCTTTCCCAATAACTTGAGGAGTTTTTAGACCAAACCAGTTCTTGAACATATTGTCATCCCAGCTTGTATAAAATTTTGTTTTGTTGCTTTGGGCATGAACTCTTGAGTTCATTGTTTCCACAATGACAGCTCCAATCTTATTCATAATAATTTCTATCTCCATGTATTTCCCTTGGAATACTCTCCTATTCCTCTCCTTTCATAGTTCCCATATCAAAATTCAAGGAGAAATGATCCAAAAATTTCCGCACAAGCTATCCCTAAAAATAATTGGCCAAGATTTGAATAGTGTGAGTATATCATTTGGCAATGTTGATATCCAACCATGTTTAGCACAAAGCCACCACCAATATTCAAGGGAAAAGGGGCATGTTAGAAGCATATGGTTGACATTCTCCTCACTATTGTAACATAGTGAGCATCTTGAAGGGCCCTGATATCCAATTCTTTTAAACCAATCTATTGTCAAAATTCTACCTTGCAATGCCACCCATGTGAAGATGCCAGCCTTTGGAATGCACACTCTATTCCAACATAATTGGATAGGTAACTAGGTTTTGGTTCTTTCTTGCTGCCCAGATGCTATTTTATAGCCATCCCTCACATTATACCAGCCTGATTTTGATCCATTCCAAATAATCTCATCCCCTCCCTGCTTAAACATAATAAATATGTCCTTTAATACTTGTCTAAGGTTATTAAGCTCCAGCAATGGTATTTCAATTTCTTCAAATTGTTTCCACTCCCATTTCCAAGATTGGTTATTGCCTGATAATATAATGTAGTCACTTACATGAATACCCCAATTGTCTGAACAAATTTGGCTAATTTTGTCCGTGACCATCAAATTACTGATAATAGGGTAACCTCCCCATGAGTCATTCCAAAAAAGTGCTTTCTTCCCATCCTTTACATTCTATGATATATGATTAAGTATGATATCACTAGATTTAGCAATAAAGCTCCAAATACAGGACCCCCTAGGAAAATTTGTGACTCTTAATGCCTCTTCACTATTTAAGTTAGTGAGGTATTTTTTTCTAATGATCCTAACCCATTTGAGGTGTTTTTCCTTATGTATTTTCCAAAATAGCTTAGCCCCTAGAGCCTTATTCTACCATAACTATTTTTTGATAAATAAGCCTCCATGCTCAATTGAGTTGCAAACCTTATCCCATGCAATCAGTGCAAACTTATTTTTTGTGTATGTGCCTTGCCAGAAGAATTTTCTCAACTTCTTCATCAGGGCCATGTACACTCCACTTGGCATTGAAACGTAGGACATTGGATAAATAGGAATGGTTGATAGAGTTGCTTTCAACATTATAATTCTCCCTTCCCATGATAACCACTTTGATTTCCATGTCTCCATTCCCCTATCAATCTTTTCCCCAATTAGTTTCCAGGCTGAAGAAGATCACAAGGATTTATCTACTGGAATCTCTAAATAAGTACATGGAAGTCTACCTTCCTTAAAACCTAATAAACTTAATATTTGGTTTTGGACTCTTGTTTTGACATGAAAGAAGAAAATATGTGACTTCTCCTTATTGACTACTTGTCATGAGGCTTTCATCATTATAATTTAATTTGATTATTATATTTATTTTTTATTTATTGTGAATGTAAGTTTTTCATAGAAAATCAAGCTCTCTATTCTACACGTGGAAAAATAGAAGATTATCATTTTTTTTTTGAAAAATATGAGTGCACTAGATATTGAAGTCCTTGATCCAACAAGAAAAATAAAATTGAATTTCGATACAAACAAAAAAAGCGATTATACGATCACACTATTTCTGAATTGTAATTAGTTTGAATTCAAAACTTGATTAAAGAAAAAATATTCAATAAAAAAGTATCTAACCAAGTGGAAGCACTATATATCAGAGTTACAAATCTAAATTCGAAATAATTAGAATTTTATCCTTCATGGAAAAAATTTATGTGTTATACAGTGAGCATCACTTTTTAAAAATGTTGTTTTTTGAAAAAAACTATTTTTCAAGGGAGATGGAAAAAGAAATGAAATTTGATTCCAAAAATTAATATATATATATATATATAGAATCAATAGATATAATGCCACAAAACTCTAGTTTGCATCATTTTCAAATTCCTCATAGTTTAGCTGCTATAGGTGCCCGAAAGTGAATATTTAGTTAAAAAAAATTATTTTCGTGTCCAGTTTGGCCAAAAATTGTAAACCACTATTGTGGGATCACCCCTCTATAATATGTTTTCCTATGTGTTTATGATATGTATTTGGGAAAACAATTCTTGTAGACACAATTTTGAAACTTTCTAGGTAAAGATTGATTATCCTTTGATGAAGCCTCTAGGTAACTCAATTTAACAATGATGAACCAACATTAAAGTAACAATATGTTTGGGATGATGTTGGAAGAAAATAATGCAATTATGATTCTTTCGTATGGTTGCTCCCATGATAATCCTTCTATATCTTAGATGATTTGCAAATAAATGGTGATTTTTCTTAAATATACTAACATAGCACAAAAATTTATACAAATGTGTTTTAGATCATGATGAATCCAAAAGTGCAAGAAAAAATATAACAACAATATATTAACAATAAAAACACCAAAATCACTATATTATTTTTCAAAAACTCAACCAAAAATACTTAAGAGTCTTTCTCAAAAAATAAAATTTGCACTAATCACCCACTATCTAGGATAATTAAGATGCACCAACAAAGAAATCAAACAAAAAAGTTTTAGAACAATCAAAATTGATAAAAATAGAAAAATGTTATTTTTATAATTTTATATTTAAGCAAACGTATAGACCTAAAAATTAACCCATACTCCTACACAACTAAATCAATCTTGAGTGAATTTTAACTCAAGACCATACTTAGACACCAAATTATTAAACTTAGTAAAATTCTAAAAATAAAAAATATATTAAATTGTAATTTTGAAGTCCTATATAGTTTAATTTGTCCTAAAATTTGGTCAAAGTTTGGCATAATTGACTAGTGTTTTGATAACTAGGTTGTAGATCTCTATGAATTTTCACTTTGAAAAAAATGAGCCTTGTCAACTTTGTAGATCAAAAGTTATGTGATCTCAAAGTTATGTTCTTACATTATATCAACTCAAAACTAGTATAAATATTGAAAAATTTTAAAATTTTAAAAGTTCAAGGTTCAAATTTATAGTTAAAAAAATAATATAAATTAATTTGTAACCTATAATTAATCTAAAAATAAAAATAAATTTCTAAAATAAATAAAAAAAGGCCATAAACCAAATGTTACCTAAAAAAATACCAATCTATAAACTTATTAGGCCTAAAAGAAAAAGAAAAGATAAACATATTTAAATGATTTCACAAAATATTACATAATATGACACCAAGAAAGAGAGCCCTACAATAGATAAAATTAGAGAATTTTTCAAAATCATGTAGCGGAAGCAAGCCTATTGACCAAAGCAAGTGCATTGGTGATCAATTGGGAAACAAGTGCTTTTTTTCATTGAGTTCTTTATCAAGAAGTGTGATCTAAAATATTGATGAAAAAAAACTTATAATATCAAATCCAAAAAAAAATCGACAATAATTTAGAAGCATTTTGCGTCCCCTTTGAAGAATCATTTTAACCTTGCCATTATGAGCAACCTGGAAGCCATTAATCCATTAAGTTATTAGATGGAATAAAGATAAATAGATATTTATTAGGCACAGTAGAAGAGTAATTAGTATGCCAGGACTGATCTCCAATAACACCATGAACCTTGATGCACTATATACTAACCTCCAATAACACAAATGTTGGTGGCCATATGATCACCATTGACGTCTGTATTCTATGGGAACAAGCTATTCTTTGTGAAATTAGCATGGAATTTTATCTAACCTAATTCTCTATTTAAATATCATTACATTGAGATAAACTTGGATACTTAAATACAAAATGATATCTTTTGTTAAATCTCTACAGGGGTTCTTCAACAATATTTTCAATACAAATAAAAAAATATGAAATTTCTGCATACATATTACTACCATGATCATTGTTAAGGTCAACATTTATCGTTCATCCAAATTGTAAATTTTAAACAAGCAAAAAAAAAACATAAAACAAAAGAAAGAAATTGGAGACAAATTACAACAAACAAAATATTTACATGGTTCACCAAAACTGGCTACATCCATGGGAAAGCAGGGAATAATCTCTTTTAATCAATATACAAATCTTCATTTTAGTACATAGCTTGCACACATCCATTTATAGAGTCATATTCAACTATCAAGTGAAGAGTTAGGTGAATGTGAATGGTCATGTGACCGTTGGGCTTCACATTCCTAACAATCTCCCCCTTGAAGTCCAACCAACACAACCCTGCACTATGACATTCCCTGCATTTCCATTTGTAATCTTACATTGCAACTAGGCCACAAATATTTTAACTTTGTCAAATTTTGTTCAAGAATGCTTTGAATGAGTCTCCAAAGCACGTTAAATTCAATAACCTCCAAACTAATATACCATGCTGGGCCATGATGAACCCACCAAAGTTGTCAAGTGATGTACACCAATCTCAAATGTTCCTTAACCATGTGAACGAAACAACTTCGAAATATTTCCAAATAATCTCAATTGCAGACAAAGTACAACAAACACAATATTTAAGTGGTTTTCCAAAACTAGCTACATCCATAGGAAAGCAGGAAATAATATCTATTAATCAATATATAAATATGCATCTTAGTACATACCCTACACACATCCATTTATAGAGTCATATTCAACTATCAAGTGAAGAGTCAGGTGAATGCAAATGGTCATGTGACTGTTGGAATTCACATTCCTAACAATATCCCCCCTAAATTCCAACTGGCACAACCATGCACTATGATATTCCCTGCATTTCCATTTGTAATTTTACATTGCAACTAGACCCCACAAAGATTTTAACCTCACCAAATTTTGTTCAAGAACACTTTGAAATGATGAGTCTCCTCCAAAACACATTGGATTTAATAACCTCCAAATTGATATACCATGCTAGGACATGATGACCCCACCAAATTTGTTTTGATCTACACCAATCTCGAATATTCCTTAACCATCTGAATGAAATAGCTTCAAACTATTTCCAAATAATCTCAATTGGAGACAAAGTACAACAAACACAATATTTACGTGGTTCACCAAAATTGTCTACATCCATAGGAAAGTAGGGAATAATCTCTATTAATCAATATCCAAATCTACATATTAGTACATAGTCTACACACATCCATTTATAGAGTCATATTCAACTATCAAGTGAAGAGTCAGGTGAATGTGAATGGTCATGTGACCATTGGGCTTCACATTCTTAACAATCTCCCCCCTGAAGTCCAACCGGAATAGCCATGAATGATGACATTCCTTGCATTTCCATTTGTAATCTTACATTGCAACTAGGCCTCGTGAAGATTTTTAGTTTGCTAAATTATGTTCAAGAATGCTTTAGATGACTCTCCTCTAAAGCATGTTGGATTTAATAACCTCCAAAATGATATACCATACTAGGACACGATGACCCCACCAGAGTTGTCTTGATGTACACTAATATTGAATGTTCCTTAACCATGTGAATGAAACAAATTTGAACTATTTCCAAATAATCTCAAGCCTACCATCTTCCACAACTTCACTGGCTTCCCAACCCATGTCATTGTAGTTGACAAACCACTATGGCTTATTCATTGGTTCCAAAACATCATCGCTTCATGAATATGTGCCAAGATGCATCTCATTATCTACTTGAAGCCTCTGTAAAAACCCTTATTTTTCAAAGCTTCAATTACTGCCACTCTGGCATCAAACCGCTTCATTCCTTCAAATTTATTTATTTTTTACCTCAGGAATTGAAAAAGAGTCATGAATATAAAGGAACACTACTGCACAATCATTTGTTTTAGATGTTAGATATTTAGCTCTCCATGATAGAACAACAAACTCTACCAGAGAGTTGGCCATTGTTGTTTGTGTGGGATTCGATGCCATAATTTCCACTACTTCCTTGTTGGAAAGCACATCCCATACCGCATTAGTGGCCATCATAATGAATTCATCTCTTTATGTGAGACCTCAGGTACTAAAATTAGGCCATAATCCATCAAATATAAATATTCAAATTCCCTCACCATTTCTAGACTAGGAGAGTCATTATGTGGCAACCAAACCTTTGGCACATCATGCTTATCTTGCAAATTGAAAACTTGTCCTTTGAATTGCTTAATTCTCTCAGACTCCTTATTCTCCACCACATGCTGAAGTAGTGCTTCCATACCCTATCCTATGAAATTATCCTCCAATGTACCTGAAACAAGGGGGGCTTCGATTGTATTAGTCCCTAGAAGCATAAATAGGGGAATGACCATTGGGTCCACAACCATTACGTCGCTATTGTTTTCTTCCTACTCCATCTCCTCCTTCAGATATAGCTCTACCATTGTAGACCCAAAGAACTCCATCATGAGTGATGACTACTCCATCACCAACATTCTTGTTCTTCATTCATGTCTGAGCTCTCATCTGGGTGCTGTCACAATAGTGGTTTACAATTTCTGGGAGATTCTGATTTTTGTTGCAATCACATTTTTTAGAAAATATAATGATTTAAGCCTTAAATAGTTCTATTTAAAGCATTCAAATTGAAGAGGGTTTCATCAAACTACCTTAGATCAAACCCCCTTGGATAGAAGCCCGCTAGTTTTAAACCATACCTATAACGGAGTCTCCTTTACACCTATCAAAATGCTGATAAAAAACCACTTTTGATTTACCTTTTGGAGGATCAAATGAATTTGTTTAAAATTTATTTTTTGTAAGTATGTAGTCCTTATTATAAGCTTTCCAAAAAGTATAATTTTAAATAAATTTAATTTTATTATTATATTTATTTTTATTTCTTTTGAATGTACGTATTTCACCAAAAGTCAAGCTCTTTGTTCTGCACATGTGGAAAAATAGTAGATTATCAAAAATAAAATTGAAAAATATGAGTGCACCAGACATTGAAGTCCTCGATCCAACAAAATAAATAAATTGAATTTTGATACATATAAAAAGGTACGCGTTATACGGTCGCACTATGTCTGAATTGTAATTGGTTTGACTTCGAAACTTGATTAAAGAAAATATTCAATACAAAACTATCTAACAAAGTGGAAGTACCAGATATCATAGTTAAAAATCTAAATTCTAAAGAATTAGAATTTTACCCTTCATGGAAAAAAATTTATGCGTTATACGGTGAGTGTCACTTTTTAAAAATGTTGTTTTATGAAAAAAACTAGTTTTCGAGGGAGATGGAAAAAGAAGTGCAATCTGATTCCAAAAATTTTGAAAAAAATATATTTAGAATCTACAGACAAAATGCCACAAAACTCTAGTTTGCATCATCTTTGAATTCCTCATGGTTTAGCTGCTATAGTTCCTCGAAAGTGAAGATTTAGTTAAAAAAAAAATTATTCCAGTGTCCAGTTTGGCCAAAAATTGTAAACCATTATTATGGGATCACCCATCTTCTTTCTTTTTATCAAGTTCATCTTCACTCGCCTAGTTCCAGACTGCATCCCCCTCATCTTGGAAGGAAAACTCCACAATCTCTCCTTTTTTAACTAGTGATTGCTTCAAACCCTCTTTGTTAACTTATTTCTCTTTTCTAATTGAAGCCACAATTGCATCGAGAGTCGAGAAGGAAACAAACCTAGCATCCTCCTCCTCTTCAACTGAATCCTTCTCATTTTTCCATCCATCCCACTAATGAACATGGCATTTTGTTTTAGCTTTCACTTGCAACATCACTTTCTAAATTGCCAAGAAATTCTTCAATGACTAAATCGGCTTTATCATCTTCTTCCATCTCTTCTCAATCTAACCACAAATTTGATACCAATTGTAAATTTTAAACAAGAAAAAAAAAACAAGAAGAAATAAATTGGAGACAAAGTACAACAAACACAATATAATTTACATGGTTCACCAAAACTGGCTACATCCACAAAAAAGCAGGGAATGATCTCTATTAATCAATATCCAAATCTACATCTAAGCACATAACCTACACACATCCATTTATAGAGTCATATTCGACTATCAAGTGAAGAGTCAGGTGAATTTGAATGGTCATATGACCATTGGGCTTCACATTCCTAATACAAATCATGGTACATATTATTGATACATCCTAGCTTTATATTTGAACAATTGGATCACACTACCCTTGTCTCCAATAGTGGATGTATTGTTTGGCTTCTTGAAGAAAAAACAAAATAGTTAACAGAGATAGTATGGGGGAAGATCACCCATCATCCCTTATTGTTGCTCAGAGAAGCATATGAAAAGTGACCTTTAGCATAGACCTTGTAGCTCTTGTGGAAGGGAAAAGTCATGTTTTCCTCTTCTCTACTCATTTACAAGTGTTTTTAATTTTGATTTGGGTGATAGGAGACAACTTTTGAAAAACGTTATCATGTGGGATAGTTAAAGAAGGCCCCACATAAACCACCTAAGAAGACCCTAAATGAACTGGACCTAAATGATCAAAGCTTAGTGTGCTCTTTAAGCCTGACCCTTGGCGCCCATTCTTTGTAGCTTCTCATACTCCTCAACAAGCCCCCCTTGAACTTTTCCTTCAATGAAAAGACAACTATTAGCTCACTACAATACATTTGTGAGTACCTAAATGTGCTTCATAATGAATGGGGATTGTTTTTTTGTAGTGTCCCTCCAGTTGCTACTATGTGTTTTAGTTTGCTTACGTTTGTTTGCTAGTTGTTTAGCTATTTTAGATACTATATTATATTTCTTTTAGTTACGACACAGATGTTATGTTAGTTGTTATACTCTGTGGATGATACAATTTATATCATGATCATCTAGTTATGTTCATGTGATGACATTATGATTGACATGAGTGTGTTATAGTATATGTTGTTTATGAGTTTTAATGAGGTTATCATGATGTAATTAATGTTTATGATATAATGATGCTCGTTAGTCTTGGTGAAGGAGATGGTATATCATTACTTACTCATAAGTACCCTACTACGCTATGACTCTTCTTCATGGTGTGTTTGTAGATATATGATGATATGTATAACAGTGTTGTTTTATGTAGTTTACAGATACTGTGTATCGACTCCACCTGCTTGTTGGGTCTGAGTGTGCCCTAACCCCATGTAAATATGTTGTTTTGGAGATAGTGTCAAGTCTGTAATTAGCCATCGTTCTTCATTGAATGAGTATACATTTGTCACCCATTATTGTTTTGTCGTCTAGTTCCATCGTGTTAATCTTGTTTGTGTTGTTTTGTTTGAGAATTAATTAATTTAGTTAAATGGTTTACTTGCTAATTTATTTGATTAAATGTGATTTTATTGATATGTCAAATTAAATTAATATAATTATGGTTTGATTTATTAAACTAAATTAAATAAGTTATTTATTTAAAAAGTGAATGTTAATTTTGTGATGATTTGATTTATTAAATAAATTAAAAATGATATTTATTTACATATAATTGTTAATTTTTAAGTGTGCAAACTTAAATAAAGGAAAAAGAAAGTATTTTAAAAGTATTGTTTTCTATATGATTAGAATTTTGACTTGGAGTTAAAGAAAAAGGTGATCTTGAGTACAATGTTGAAGTTCAAACTAATGGTTCAATTTTGATTACATGTCGAATTGTGAGTTAAGTTTGGTAATTAAAAGGGTTTTGGGTGTGCAATACCATTCATGAAGTTTTCAAAAAAAAAAGTTCTCTTTGGTTTTTGAGACAGTGGATTTGAAGAAACTTGTGCATTGGAAAAATATAGAATAACGGATTTCCTGATTTTAGCATTAAGCTTCATTGGATTCGAAACTGTAAACCAGGTTTTCTTCTTGTTTCTGCAATTTCTTATTTAGCAATTTTCTGAAAATTATGTTTGAAACAGACCTGCACATGCAATAGGGAAATAATTAGAATAAGAAAACAAAGATACAAAAAGAATTCATTGAAATATGTTTTTATTCAGCAACGGATTAGAAATATACATTATACTTGAATAGTGTAAATTATGGAATCATGTTTTATGTTTTGGTTGGTTCTGAATAGAGAATTTAAAAGATTTGTTTCAAGATTTTATTTGGGCATGTATTCATTTTTAAACCAGCGACTGAGGTTTCAAATTTCCTTTCCTTTAGCAATCAATAGTCTTTTCTTAAGCTTTAAGTTTTTAAGCTAATTTTGCTTTGGTCGATCTGCCCATTACCCTTGACGCCATCCCTATTTGTGATGAGCTGGGCCTTCCAGATTAAACCTTTGGAGTTTTGTGCCATTTCTCCTCCTTTAAGGTCGTCCTCCTTTGAATTCTCAATGATCTTGGGCATCAATTGGTTGTTTGATTTGAGATTGATGTTCTTTCATTGTAATAGCTACGCTGCATCTATTGTTGGGATGCATTTCATATTTTTATGGTTGTGTGTGTTATCCTCTCTCTGGCTGCATTCATGTCATCATTTGAACATGGTAGGGTGTTTAGATTTAAATAATCTCCTTGATTCCATTAGCAACTTGACTCAGCTACAACACTTGAACTTAGAAGGGCGCGGACATTAAGAGAAAGCTCCCTAATGCATTGGAAACCTGTAATAGCTACAACGCCTTAACATAATAGGAAATTTCAAAGATTTAAATAAGCCTCTTGTTTTCATTTGCTGCCTGTCACAGCAGTAGTGTTTGAACATGTTAGGGCTCATAGAATGTTGCAGCGCTTGAAAATAGAATGTTGTAGAGGTTTAAATAATCTCCTTGATTCCATTGTTAATTTGTCTCACCCGTAGCACTTGAGCATAATAGGAAGTTCAATTTCTTTTTTGTAGTCTTAGCTGCTGAAATCAAATGGTGGGTCTAGACTATTTATAATGTTTAGTATATCCTCACGTGCGCCATCACTTGGAGATTTCAGTTTGTTAAAACAAAAGAAATCCATAAATATTGATAATTTATTTAGAACTTCCTTCACCTGGTTGGCTTAGAACGCACTTGATAGTGGCTGCTTGTGTATAATTTCTAAATTCCACTTCTTTGTTTAAAAAAAAAAAAAACGCAATATTGCTCTCTTGTGTGCGGTGGGTGAAAATAGAAGTTTCTAATTTATGCTGAGAAATTCTTTTGTCATACAACTTACTCTCAGCTTGAATTTACTCTCCAGTCGGTTGATATGGACTTGGAGTTATATTTCTCCCTCCTTGTACTAGTGATCTGTATATGTCTATTCCAGTTCTATTGAGTTTAGCTCTTTGTTGTGTATATATATATATATATATAAGAGAGTTACCTCAATGTTATTAGATATTTCACTGTTTTGCATGGTTCAGGAATCATGAGTTTCAAATTAAGTGATTTGCACTTGATGCGCGAAGATTCCTATGAAAGAGTTAGTATACCTTTATCTGTAACTGAGAGTTCACTTTAGAATTGAAATGCATGCATGGAAATTAAGTTAAGATAATTGTAGAAAACAGAGTGTGTAAATATCTATTTATATTTGAAAATGTATATTGTGTTTAAAGTTGTTTAAAATTGTTATTTGTGTTAATTTCATTTTATAAGATTTGAAAATATTTAAATTACATGTTATTCGGTTGAGTTTTTCTATATCATTAAAAGATGAAGATTTATATTAAATTTATTTATTAGGATTTTGAAATTCTTTTAATTATGTTTGTTTATTAGAAGTTTGATTTAAAAGAATTTGTTTTGGTATTGTGAAAAGGAATATTTAAGTTATGCTAGAGTAAGTTTTTGGAGCTATGATCGGAAATAGTTATAATGGTAGTTTATGATCTGCTATGATTATAATTATTTGATTGGTAAAAGTTAAGTCTACATTTGATATGAAAATAAATGTTTCGAGATATGTGTTTAAATATCTTTGAAGTGCATGATGATTATGCTTGACAATGTTTAAATGTGAAGGAGTGTTATGTATTTTGGTGCATATGTCTTCCTGAGACTTGTATGTTCTTTGAAAGAATTGTTGATTTAATGAAGTTTCACAATTTTGGCATAGGATTTGTTATGGTCAAGTCATGCACATTGTTTATATTACCTATGTGGTGAATGAGAGTATGATGTTTTATGTCATGGATAAAATGTGATCATACCCTATTTTGATTTGTGCATGTTGACTATCCTATATGTTATATGAGTTTTCTTTTGCTTATAGGAAGAGTGGCTTTCATTAGGGGTTGAAACCCTAAGAGGTTACCGGGGTAACCTACCGAAAGTAGTTAATCCAGTGAAAACCTAATTTAATGTACATGAGGTTGGGTGATGATCATAATATTAATTAGATAATTTGTA
The DNA here is from genome assembly GCA_007258455.2 of Sequoia sempervirens. Classification (NCBI taxonomy): domain Eukaryota; kingdom Viridiplantae; phylum Streptophyta; class Pinopsida; order Cupressales; family Cupressaceae; genus Sequoia; species Sequoia sempervirens. Next base: position 31,303 of record VDFB02357609.1, on the reverse strand, counting down.
TGCCTCATCTAGTGCCTTGATGCTTATTTAGATTAAGGATAGGTTGAGAAGGCCTGGAATGGCTTGGTTATCTACCTTGTCTTCTTGAAAGGTAATTTGACTCTGCATGAGTTTGTCTAGGGGTTGGGAATCGGTAGAGACTGCCAGGGTAACTCTGGATGAGAGCTGGTAGTCTAGGAAGATTCACCAAGGTAACCTAGGACAACTATGTGATGGCATTATGTCTTGAAGCATGTTTGTAGTCTCTTGTGTAGAGTTAATTGTTGTATTGTGGTCATCTTTGGAAGCATATGTTGTGATTACTATGGTTTGATGTGGTCATGTTGTTATGTGTTTGTTAGCCATGTAGTGTAATGTCTATTCTTTGTTGTTTATTTGTTTCTTTTATGGACTTGTCATTATCTCCTAGCACGAAGGGAGTGGACCTTTAGATTCCATGCGGTTGGGAGGAAACTATGGTATTTCCTCTATTGGAACCTCTTTTAGATGTTGTTATACTTGGATTGCATTGCTTATGAAACAAGTTCCTGATTTTTCACTATTCGTGATGTTGGACGTTGAGCCTACTCATGTATGAAGCTGGCAACATGAAATGTTCTTCATCTTTATTGTATATTATCTTGATTTCCATGAGAGAACTTTTGTAAAGATATTATGTTGATATGAGATTTATTATAATCTCACTTGATGTAATCTATATCTATATCTATATCTATCTATCTATCTATATATATATATATATATATCTTGATTGTATTAAGGTTTAGAAAGTTGGATCATTCATGAATATGATATATACTTATGTTTTATGAACTTAATATTATGATGTGATATTCTCATTTGTAAATATCTAAGTAACGTTGTCTTGGAATCCTAAAAACATTTGTGTAATCGAATAACATTAAAAATAATAATTATTCAGTTAATTTAATACTTCATGCTTTGTTTTATTGGATTTCCTGGTGGGGCATTACATTTTTATTGGAAGAGTCTTCACCTACATGTTAATAAACCCATGTTCTTCTACTGAAATCATCAATGAAAGAAACATAATAAACTGATCTACCAATGAAAATAAACCCATGTTCTTCTACTGAAATCATCAATGAAAGAAACATAATAAACTGATCTACCAATAGAAGAAACATCAACTGGACCAAATACATCTGAATGGATAAGATCCAATATACATGAAGACTTATGAGAACTCGAGTAAAACTAACTACGATTTTGTTTACCATAGATACAATGCTCACAAAAATTGAACTCAAGATTGCAGTCATTCAACCCATCAACAAGGTTTTTATTTTTCAAGGTCCGTAGACCCTTCTCACCTATGTGGCCGAGTCTTTGGTGCCATAACATGGTCTTCTCTGTAGGCAACTTTGACTTGATAGATAGAGCACCCTTGGGTACCCAAAAACCATGACCATTTGTTGAAAGAGAAACCCTCTCCTTCTCCAACAAAGTAGTCCTTTTCACAATCTTATCAGAAGTACTATTGCACTCAACTATGCATGCATCGAGCTGGTACAATGTACCCAATCTGCTTCCTCTTGCTATTACCATAGCACCTCTCACCATTTTCACACCTGCTTCAAAAAACTGTACAAGAACACCTGCATCTATTAGTTTGCTAACAAATAACAAATTTCTTGCTAGTCCCAGGATATGCAAGACACCATCAAATCTTCTAATTCTACCATCAGAAAATTTCACATGAATACTTCCACGACCAACAATATCAAGAATAGAGTTATCACCCAAATACACCTTACCACCATCAAACTTTTCATACTTACTAAACCAGTTTCTATTAGGAGTCATGTGGAAAGATGCACCTGAGTCTATCAACCATGCATTGTCACCTACATGAGTGGCAAAGGCTGCGATGAAAGCATCTCCATCTTCCTTCTTGGACTCAAAATCAGAATCTTGCTTCTTTTTCTTCTTCTTCTTCTCCTCTTTGCAGTCCTTTCGGAAGTTTCCAGGTTTGCCACAATTCCAGCAGATTGCCTTGGACTTACCAGGAGATTTTGATCTCCCCTTATTCTTGGACTTAGAACGGCCATGCTGCTTTTCGTTCTTGCCTCTTTCTTTTGGTCTTCCTCGAACACTCAAAGCCTTTTTGGAATTCAAAGAGACTTTCCTTCTCATCTCCTCAAAAAGTAGAGAACCAACAATGTCCTCCATCTTCAAGACAACGGAAGTGCTCCCTATGGCCATGACAAGGTTGTCCCATGAGTCTAACAACGAATACAGCAAGACTTGACACCTTTCTTCTTCATCCATTTTCACCCCAACTGAGGTCAACTGAGTCACCAACATATTAAAGCTTTCCAGATGTTCAAAAATTCATCCACCTTCTTCCATTCTCAAGGAATACAACTTCTTCCTCAAGAAAATCTTATTCACAAGTGATTTCGCTTAATAGATCTCACTTAGCTTCTTCCAAAGCTTCTTTGCAGTAGATTCTTTATGGACATTAATCAAAATTGAATCTGCAAGACACAATCTTATGATACCTTTAGCTTTTCTATCCATTACATCATATTGTGCAGCTAAAGTTAGATCTGTGGGCCTCAACGTATTCTCATCCACCGCATCCCATAGATCTCGATCAATTAACAGATCTTCCATCTTCAGCTTCCACATCTCAAAGTTTGTGCTAGAAAACTTTTCTACATCAATCCTCCCCGACGTGCTTGCCATCTTTACAATCCTGCAATACAAAAAAGAAAACCTCTGCACAAGCTCCCACTCAAACCTTGATTAGCTCAAAAAACCCTATACCCAACAAATAGAACCAAAACTGGCCAGGCTCTGATACCACTTGTAGGGAAGCAAAGGTGAGCGGAATCACTTCCTATGCTAATCTTGAGAGGACGATTATGCAAATTCAACTAACTATTATAGAGATTTCAATGGAAAAATAAACATGCAAAATGAAATATCACAATAAACACATAACACAGTAATTACTGTGGGGAAACCCTTCCAGGAGAAAAACCCCACCCTCCAAAACCTACACAATGTATTATCAAATCAAGAAGATTACAATACACTTGCAATGCAAGTTCTTACAGGAGCACATCACCACAACTCAAACTCATACTCAGAGAGACTCCTTCTAGCACTCAATCTTGCAAACTAAACTCAATGATTCAAACACCTCCCCAAGCTCTCCTTTTATAGTGATTTACAGCCTAGAAACCATTTGTGGTTTTACAAAACCATGGGAAAAACAACCATGCCACATGTTACCCACTTGTCATTTGTAACTTCCAAGATGGGAAACTAACCAAGTTAAAATAGCATTTTCGTCCATAATTTTGTCCTCTAGGTTAGACCCCCATTAAATTCATACAATGAGTTGTTTATACTCAAAAACAACCCTCCTATATTCTAATAGGGACAAGGCACATTTTTAACAACTCATACACCTTTTTCCAACACATAAACATGTGGAGAACTACCACAAACAAATTCTAAATTTTTTTGAAAAAAGGCTTGCAAGGTTGAGACACGATTCTCAACATTCTCCCACTTGTCGAACACCTTGCAAGAGTCAGGGGATCCAAAGTGTCACAGACTTAATTGTTAGGGGTCATGAGCCCCATAGACTCTGAACACCATCTGAATTTCTCTGTACTCACAGGCTTAGTTAATGCATTAGCAACATTCACCAAAGTCTCTACCTTCTCCAACTTCACCTTGCCGTCCTCGACCATATTTCTCACAAAATGATATTGTACATCAATGTGCTTGGTCCTGGCATGAAATGTTGGGTTCTTCGCTAGGAAAATAGCACTCTGACTGTCAGTATAAATTGTCACTGCACCCTGTTTGAACTCTATATCTGAACACAATCTCTTTAGCCAGATGGCTTCCTTGCAGGCATGAGTAGCTGCCATATGCTCTGCCTCTTTAGTGGAAAAAGCGACCACAGCTTGTTGCTTGCTCATCTAATTGATTGCACCACCGAATAATGTAAACACATATGCACTGGTGGATCTTCTTCTATCAACATCACTGGCCCAGTCTGAATCCATGTAGCCTTGAATATCCAAGGAATGCTCATTTCCAGTTCCATGGAAACATATAGAGTACTCTGAGGTACCCTGCAAGTATTTGAAAACTCTTTTTACTGCATCCCAATGTGCTCTTCCTGGATTAGACATGTAATGGGAAAGTACTCCCACTGCTTGGGAAATGTCTAGTCTTGTACAGACCATAGCATACATCAAACTTCCAACAGCACTTTGATATGGTACCCAAATCATCTCTTCCATCTCCAATGGAAATGTAGGACACTGTGAGCTAGAAAGCTTTGTTCCCATAGTAACAGGAACACTCAATGGTCTAGAATCCTGCATATTGAATCTTCTCAGAATAGTACCAACATACTTACTCTGGCCTAGCCAAAGCTTTCTGTTTTTCCTCTCTCTTATAATCTCCATTCCTAGAATATGCCTTGCTGCACTAAGGTCTTTCATTTCAAACTTTGCTGAGAGTTGAGATTTTAATTCTGCAATCAAACCTTTTCCTTTGCCAATAAACAACATGTCATTGACATACAAGGCAATAACCAAGAAATAATCACCATCATATTTGTAATATATACAATGATCATATTTAGATCGCACAAATCCAAAACTCAAAACATATGTATCAAACTTCTGGTACCACATCCTAGGACTTTGTTTTAAACCATACAAGGATTTCTTCAACTTACAAACCAAATGACTTTTACCTTTCACCACAAAGTGCTCTGGCTATGTCATATAAATTTCTTCCTCCAAATCTCCATGAAGAAAAGTTGTTTTCACATCCATCTGCTCAACCTCTAGATCATAAGCAGCTACAATAGAAAGTAAAAATTGAATGGATGTCATTTTTGCTACAGGAGAAAAAATTTCACCATAATCAACTCTTGCAACCTGGGAGTAACCTTTTGCAACCAAACGTGCTTTATACTTCTCAATGCTTCCATATGAACCCATTTTCCTTTTGAACACCCATTTACAACCAATAGGCTTTCGTCCTTCAGGCAATGGTACAAGGTCCCATGTGTCATTCTTCTTAAGAGTTGCCATCTCTTCTTCCATGGCTATTTTTCAAGACTCTGAATCATTCATACCAAGAGCCTCTTCTACAGATCTCAGTTCATCAATATTAACATTCAAAGCAAATATACACCTCCAATCATCAGGAGAATATCCATACCTTTCTGGTGCTTTCCTCTGTCTACTAGACCTTCGAACAAGATCAGGTTCAGGTTCAGGTTCAGGTTCTCCCTCTTCCTCTAATGATTTAGAACTCATAGAGCTCTCCTTGACTTCTTGTCTTTCTAGGGGCCTCGATTCAACTTTCTCAGGTGTAGCAGGTAGTTGAATCACATCTTTCTTTTCTTCCATCTATTTTTGCTGCACTATAACAGAAGAAGGCTTAGTTTCTCTAAAAATAACACTTCTGGAATAAAATACCTTTTGTGCAATAGGATCCCAAAGCTTGTATCCTTTCACACCATAACTATATCCGATGAAGATACATTCGACAACTTTGTTGTCCAATTTTGTCCGCTTCTCCTTTGGCACAGGAGCATATGCCTCGCAACCAAACACTTTCAAATGTCTAAGTGAAGGCTTGTGGCCCGACCACGCTTCCATTGGCGTCTTATCAACAAGAGCTAATGTAGGAGACTTGTTTATCAGGTAGTAGGCAGTGGCAATAGCTTCAACCCAGAACTTTTGTTCCAGTCCAGCTCCACTTAGCATACTCCTAGCCTTCTCCATCAAGGTCCTATTCATTCTTTCTGCAACTCCATTCTACTGTGGAGAATACGGAGTCGTCTTCTCTCTTTTAATACCACAATCTTTACAAAATGTGTCAAAATCATTAGAGCAATATTCACCGCTATTATCAGTTCTCAAACACTTTATCTTCTTTCCAGTCTGCAACTCAACCATTGCTTTAAATTCTTTGAAACAACTGAAAACTTCAACTTTACTCAGGACTAAGAAAATAAACCCATGTTCTTCTACTAAAATCATCAATGAAAGAAACATAATAAACTGATCTACCAATAGAAGAAACATCAACTGGACCAAATACATCTGAATGGATAAGATCCAATATACATGAAGACTTATGAGAACTCGAGTAAAACTAAATACGATTTTGTTTACCATATATACAATGCTCACAAAAATCAAACTCAAGATTGCAGTCATTCAACCCATCAACAAGGTTTTTATTTTTCAAGGTTCGAAGACCCTTCTCACCTATGTGGCCGAGTCTTTGGTGCCATAACATGGTCTTCTCTGCAGGAAACTTTGATTCGGTAGATAGAGCACCCTTGGGTACCCAAAAACCACGACCATCTGTTGAAAGAGAAACCCTCTCCTTCTCCAACATAGTAGTCCTTTTCACAATCTTATCAGAAGTACTATTGCACTCAACTGTGCATGCATCAAGCTGGTACAATGTACCCAATCCGCTTCCTCTTGCTATTACCATAGCACCTCTCACCATTTTCACACCTGCTTCAAAAAAATGTATAAGCACACCCGCATCTATTAGTTTGCTAACAAATAACAAATTTCTTGCTAGTCTCAGGATATGCAAGACACCATCAAATCTTCTAATTCTACCATCAGAAAATTTCACATGAATACTTCCACGACCAACAATATCAAGAATAGAGTTATCACCCAAATACACCTTACCACCATCAAAATTTTCATACTTACTAAACCAGTTTCTATTAGGAGTCATGTGGAAAGATGCACCTGAGTCTATCAACCATGCATTGTCACCTGCATGAGTGGCCAAGGCTGCGATGAAAGCATCTCCATCTTCCTTCTCGGACTTAGAATCAAAATTTGCTTCTTCTTCTTCTTCTCCTCTTTGCAGTCCTTTTGGAAGTGTCCAGGTTTTCCACAATTCCAGCAGATTGCCTTGGACTTACCAGGAGATTTTGATCTCTCCTTATTCTTGGACTTAGAACGGCCATGCTGCTTTTCATTCTTTCCTCTTTCTTTTGGTCTTCCTCAAACACTCAAAGCCTCTTTGGCATTCAGAGAGACTTTCCTTCTCATCTCCTCAGAAAGTAGAGAACCAACAACGTCCTCCATCTTCAAGACAGTGGAAGTGCTCCCTATGGCCATGACAAGGTTGTCCCAAGAGTCTGGCAATGAACATAGCAAGACTTGGCACCTTTCTTCTTCATCCATTTTCACCCCAACTGAGGTCAACTGAGTCACCAACATATTAAAGCTTTCCAGATGCTCAAAAATTCATCCACCTTCTTCCATTCTCAAGGAATACAACTTCTTCCTCAAGAAAATCTTATTCACAAGTGATTCCGCTTGATAGATCTCACTTAGCTTCTTCCAAAGCTTCTTTGTAGTAGATTCTTCATGGACGTTAATCAGAATTGAATCTGCAAGACACAATCTTATGAGACCTTTAGCTTTTCTATCCATTACATCATATTGTGCAGCTAAAGTTGGATCTGCGGGCCTCAACGTATTCTCATCCACCGCATCCCATAGATCTCGATCAATTAACAGATCTTCCATCTTTAGCTTCCACATCTCAAAGTTTGTGCTAGAAAACTTTTCTACATCAATCCTCCTCGACGTGCTTGCCATCTTTACAATCCTGCAATACAAAAAAGAAAACCTCTACACAAGCTCCCACTCAAACCTTGATTAGCTCAAAAAACTTTGTACCCAACAAATAGAACCAAAACTGACCAGGCTCTAATACCACTTGTAGGGAAGCAAAGGTGCATGGAATCGCTTCCTACGCTAATCTTGAGAGGATAATTATGCAAATTCAACTAACTATTATAGAGATTTCAATGAACAAATAAACATGCAAAATGAAATATCACAATAAACACATAACATAGTAATTACCATGGGGAAACCCTTCCGGGAGAAAAACCCCACCCTCCAAAACCCGCACAATGTATTATCAAATTAAAAAGATTACAATACACTTGCAATGCAAGTTCTTACAGGAGCGCATCACCACAACTCAAACTCAGACTCGAAGAGACTCCTTCTAGCACTCAGTCTTGCAAACTAAACTCAATGATTCAAACACCTCCCCAAACCCTCCTTTTATAGTGATTTACAACCTAGAAACCATTTGTGGTTTTACAAAACCATGGGAAAAACAACCATGCCATATGTTACCCACTTGTCATTTGTAACTTCCAAGATGGGAAACCAACCAAGTTAAAATAGCATTTTCGTCCATAATTTTGTCCTCTAGTTTAGACCCCCATTAAATTCATACAATGAGTTGTTTATACTCAAAAACAACCCTCCTATATTCTAATAGGGACAAGGCACATTTTTAACAACTCATACACCTTTTTCCAACACATAAACATGTGGAGAACTACCACAAACAAATTCTAAAATTTTCTGAAAAAAGGCTTGCAAGGTTGAGACACGATTCTCAACAGTTTTGTTTGCAGTTTGTAGTCAGGATCTTGTTCCAGTTGAGTTTCACTAGAGCTCTTTCTACATATAAACTGTAAATACCTTGATATTGGGTGGATACAAGTGAGGACTTAAATTTAAAATAGAGAGAAGTATGGATATCTTACCAAATACAATTTCATGAATATCGATATTAGCTAAGGGCAGGTCTACATGTGGCTGCTTAGGGTGGAATTCCATGGAGGGGAGCTTCCTAAAAACAATTATGGGTTTTGTTGAGACCTTTTAAGGTTATTTTAAAGTGGATGGCCTCATGAATTTTGTATCATAGTTTAAGCTTAAAATTTAAAGCTCCTATATTTATGGAAGTTAGTGGTCTCATGAAGTTTATTATTTTGCATATTCAATTCAACAACTTAAATAAATATAAAATAATGAAAAATTGATTGGTGAGAATTTTGAAACTTTATACGATTGACAAAGTGGTAGAAAAAAACCTAAGCTAGTGGGGTAATTTTTAGCCCCACCCCTTTTGCATCTGCTTAAGTTTTTGAGCTAAAATGTAAGGGATACTATTATTGAGAAAAATATTATAATTAACCTTGTAGCATTTTCTTTATTTGCTTCATGGGACCCCTTGCTCCTTCAAAATAGGTCCTGAAACCCCCCATGGGACCTCACCCTTAGCTCAACTTATTCGGGAATTATTTGTGGAGCTAGTGGCCCCATGAACAATTAATTTTGTTGTTTATTTTAAAGTGGTCAACATAAATTTTTATTTTTTATTTAATAATAATTTTGTGCAATTAAAAATTGAAAAGAAAAATAAAAACAAATATTAAAAAATAGGGGAAAAAAATTGTGAAGCCATGTGGCATTTTTGACAATATGCAACTGTTGCTTATTTCCATCCCCCCCCACCTTTTTCATAGCTTATTTTCAATTCACAAGCAATAGTTGCTTAGAAAGATTCTAAACTATCCTTTTCTTGTAATAATCTAGCAGCAGTTGTTTAGAAAGATTCCAAATTATTGTTTTCTTGTAATAGCAGGAAACACACTTAAGAAGCCACATGGGGACATAAGGTAAAGCAACACAACCTAGAAGAAGAGCTAAAGTTACACCGTAGAACTCTATTTTCATGTGCATTGATCTTTTTTCAATTGTTTAAAATCGATAGCATCACAACATTCTATTTTCATTGTTGAACTGCAATGATTTTTTTTATTTTTTTTGATAAATTGTGCAATATTTTTTATTTATATATATACCCTAGTATGAATGAAATTGTATCACGATAAAATATCTATACTTCTCACTCCTTTAAATTTAAGTCCTCACTTGTATCCACCCAATATGAAGGTCTTCACAGTCTATATATAGAAAGAGCTCCTAGTGAAATGCAATTGGAACAAGGTACTGCTTGTACTAAGTATTAAAAAGCTTGTGTAACTGTGCAAAGGGAAAATATTGTTGGATTACGAATCGTGAGAAAATTGTCTATTCTAGAACTAAAGAAGTGGCTTGGAAAGGGGGAAGAAGAGGGAAAAAGATGTAATGAGTTAATTGCAATGCTATTGACAAATCTTTTGCAAGTTTTAGCAACCAAAGATGTCTCTCCTTTCCTTCAACAAGAAGAGATTCTTTAAATTGATATATTTTTGTTTCGTCATTATTTAAACTGATCCAACAAAAAAATGAATCCTCGCCAATTGCTTGCTAAATGACACCACCTCTACTAATCATTTAAAATAAAACAAAACACAAACATACCTGGCCAAGAAATAGGAAGGTTAAAGTGGGTTTGTAGTCAACAAAGAGGGCATCGCTAATAGACGCCATATATTGCATATGTGTCACCACAGCAAAGCTCATATACATCTTTAAGCAGGGATTTTTTCATTCACTATAGACTTCTCCCTAGCATATCTTCAAATCTATTCATATCTATGAAGTATTTTTGTCTGGCTCAAATCCACTCCTCATTCTCTACATTAAGACAAATTTTAAATATGAATTTTCAACTAAAAGAGGGGTAAAAATTTATTCAATCCAAAAAAGAGCAATACAAAGCAAGAGCATTACACGTCTCAATCTATCTCCACTAATTGGTCCAACTTTTGTGATAGATCCAAGGGTAATTGACCCCTTTCCACAATATTCCAATTTTGCAAATGATTAGAAGCCCATTTAGCCAAACAATCCGCAACCCCATTCCATTCTCGAGGAATATGATAGAAGAAAATAGAATCCAAGGAAGCACACATATTAAGAATTTGTTTTATAATAATAGCCAAATGTCAGCTATCATCCTCTAATTGCTTCCTCTTCAACAAAGTCACTACCACCTAAGAATCATATTCACAAATGATCTATTTTCAACCAAGAGCACAACTATGCTCCACAACACATAAAATGGCAAGAGTCTCCATCACATTGTTAGTATACCAACCCTTATAAATAGATAAGATAAACTCAGTAGTCCCAGAATTAGTCCGCCCAACACCTCCAATACCAGCATGGCTAGGATTTCCATGAGAAGAACCATCTGTGTTGATTTTCAACACACCTTGAGGATGGGGACACCAACACCCCTCCCTATTTATCTTCCGAAGGGGATGATACATCCATTTCTCATGATCTAACTAGCATTTTGAGCAACCCCCATGAAGAAGAAGATTGAGACGAGTGCAATAGGAAACCTCTTTTGGATTGACATCCTCAGCCAAGTCACATTTAGCTACAATAGATTCTCGCAAAGAATGAAGAATCTTCCACCACAAATGTTGGACAACCAACTTCACATCTTGAAAAATCCTACAATTTCTCTCCAGCCAGATATGCCAAATAATAAAAGTCAGCCCTAGAGCCCAAGTAACTTGAAAAAAAGAGGTCTTAATAGGGGATTTCTCCCATCAGGCAAAGAACTCCACCAAAGAAGAGACATGCTAGCAAGCCTAGTTCCACACAGCCCACCAAAGGTGCCAGAGATTCCTAGAAAAGGAACATTAGAAGAAAATATGAGAGACACTCCATTTTTACAGCATAAAACACACATTGAGGGATTCTGAAACCCTCTCTTGCACAAGTTATCCCAAGTAAGACACTATTCTAAACCACCAGCAACATAAAAAAATTGCACTTGGGCCAAAAAAATTTATTCCACACTTGCTTCCACCAAAAAACCTCAATGTCTCCGAACACCTGCATAACTAACTCGCCACAGCCTATTGAAACAAAGCACTTACCAGATAAATCACCAAATCTAAATTAAATACAAATATGTATCTCAAATTTTCTTCCACATTGGAAAAGCTTTCAATTAAATGTTATTAAATGCTTTTCATTTTTCCCTCCTTTGTTGGGTTATACGAAGGTTCTAGTTAGTCCTTTTTTGTTAGTACAGGAGTGTAGTCATTTTGTGTAGAGCATGAGATGAATGCATGAAAAGGCAGAGCAGCCAGTATGCTGTAATAATAGCTTGAGGAAGCAGACAGTGTTATTGCTGTAGCAACAGCTAAGATACAACCAAAAAACATGAGAGTTCGTTCTGCTACATTTTTATGACAGCAGATATTGTATGTTTTGAAAAATATATATGAAATACAAATTATAACAGCTTATCTCTGTTTTAATTTCTGCATTATATTTCTGTTTCCTCTGTTTAGTTTTTCAGTCCTCTGCGTCTTCCTTCAATTTGCTCCCCGCCCATCTGGAACTACTGCTACCCCTCTGAACTCAGTGAGCTTTTTCTCTTTTTCAATATATAGGCATTCCAAATTCTAATAAAAGTTGGTAAAAGGAAAGAATAGATGTTGCAGAACGCAGTGTGGTGGGAGTGAAAACGCCATGGGAGAAAAGACAGAATTGCATATGTAGGTAGAGGCCCGATAAGAATGAATCAAATGTAGAGGCGCCTACGTGGAAGTTATTCAACGGAAGAGATAAATATCTAAGCTACGTTATCCTGCACAACTATATTTGTGGCCATAAATGATGGCAAACAATATCTTTCTAAATTCGCTCGGATTAGATTCACCTGTGCAATAATATCCTTTTAAGTTCGCTGATATGATTTTAATAGAGTATAAAGGTCAAATCCTGTCATTCAAAGATTTCATTCAATGAATTAAATGTATTAAGATATATAGTTAAAAAATAATATTTTGATTAATATACCACTAAGTTATTGAATATTTCAATAAAATCTAATACATAGATGAGGTATTTAAGAGATTAGTGGCCACGAAGTTTCATTGCTGGATCCTGATGGATAAGCAACTGGTGTATTGGTTTTCTGTGCTGGTTAGCAGTGTTGTGGTTACATTTTCTGTATTGCTATGGAGAAGAAAGACGAAGAGGTTTCCTCTTCCACCGGGACCACCTGCTTGGCCTGTCGTAGGAAACCTCTTTCTGCTAGGCCAAAAACCCAACGAGGCATTGTTTGCCCTTTCCGGGCAATATGGTCCCTTGATGACACTCTTTCTTGGCATGAAAACAACAGTGATAGTTTCCTCTGCTGCCATGGCGAAGGAGGTGCTCAAAACCCGTGACAACATCTTTGCTGGGCGGACTATCAAACATTCAATGAAGGTACTCTCTTACCACAAGTCCTCAATAATATGGAGCCAAAATGAATCCGTGTGGCGAAAATCAAGACGTGTTTCCACTAAAGAGCTTTTCTCTCCCAAGAAACTCCAAGCTTTGCAACATGTGAGAAGAGATTCAGTTTTCCAAATGGTTGGATCGATTTTTGAGGAAAACAGTTTGAGGGGAAAGAGTGTGAACTTTTCTGTTTTAATAGCCCACACGGCTCTGAATGTGATAGGTAATATGATGTTCAGTACAAAGGTATTCGATCCCAACAATCCCGACTCTGTGGAGTTCACTAAAGCTCTTAGTTCATGGGTGAAGCTTGTCGTAAAACCTGATTTGGCTGATTTTTTTCCATGGCTTGGGTTTCTGGATCTTCATGGTTTTGACCGTCAGATAGGAACCCATTTAAAACGAGCTCATTATTTCTTGGATCTATGCATAAGCAATCGACTGGAGAGGAGAAGCAGAGAGCTAAGTCATGAACGAGAGACAGAGAAGGATTTTCTGGACGTGCTGCTAGATATGCGAGAGCATGATCTCAGTCTGACAGATATCAGAGCAATACTTTTTGTAAGTTCAATTTTCTGGTATTCTGTATAAAGTTTAAATTGGTGCCATTTCTGGCTGGACCTGAACATCAAGTGTGTTGAAAGTACCTTGTTTTGTATTGAGTTCGATTCGATGCCATTTTGGGCTGGACTTAAAGCTGAGTGTTTTGGATGTTGCAGGATCTGTTGATTGCCGGTAGTGATACCACTTCTACAACCCTGGAATGGGCGATGACGGAACTCATTCGCAATCCACCCAAAATGAAAAGACTCCAGTTGGAATTGAAGGAGGCGGTGGGTATGAAGAGAAGAGTGGAAGAATGTGATATAGATCATCTGCCTTATCTCCATGCAGTGGTGAAAGAAGTGCTTCGATTGTATCCACCTGGTCCTCTTCTGATCCCTCACAGAGCGACCAGCACTTGTGAAATAGAGGGATATGTGATCCCCAAAGACACCCAGGTGTTGGTTAACGTCTGGGCAATGGGGAGGGACCCTACTGTGTGGAAGGAGCCTTCCAAATTTATGCCAGAGAGATTTTTGGAGGGTGAGACGGCTAAGATGGACTTTAAGGGACAAGATTTTGAGTTTATACCATTTGGATCAGGGAGAAGAATATGCCTGGGGCTTCCTTTGGCTGATAAGATGCTTCATTTGCTTTTGGCTTCGCTTATTCACTCCTTTGAGTGGTGTCTTCCGGATGGAATGAATGCAGATGAAGTGGACATGGACTATGTAGTTGGAGTGGCATTGAAGAAACATCAACAGTTGCAAGCAATCGCCACACCACGCCTGCCACATAACATATATATTAGTAATTTAACAATAAGGTAAATTGTTCAGAAGTTATTTGGTTGCAGGAATTTTAACATTAAAGTCAGAATTATATGGTTTTCGGTAATATTGTATGATACGTTTATATCAACATAAAACCTTTTATAAAATGAAGTGACATGATTGATATTTCTTTATTGGTAGTTTATTGACTGCACTTTTCTTATGTTTTTTTTTCTTGAGACTTGTTCATTTTCTTTATGATATTTAAAATCATTTGAAGAAAATTTTCAACTTGTCCAAGTGTTGATTTGTATTGTTGGGTATTTTAACATACCTAGGATATTGGAAATAGTTGTATGGTGCTTTTTATTAGGCTTGAGTGTTTTCCTTCGTGTTGCTTATGCACTATTATTTCTTGTTAGGTGTGAGAGAATAAAGATACAATCTTTAACAACATTTAAACAATCTAAATGACATTCATTCCATATTCATTGTCACCCCCTTTCATGCCATGTTTTGGTTGTGAGGGGCCCATTTCATAGTCACAATGAGAAATGAATGACTTAAATTACATTTTACCTTATTCAAAATTGATATGGTTGGAAAGAAGATGCTTGTTGAACACCACATCATGCTTTAAAATATTAAAATGATTTATTTGTGTGCTTCACAACCTTGTGTGGAGTTGAAGAAAGTCATATGCACTATTTAAAGCTAATAATGCCTTCATCATACTACATCATGCCCTATTTATGTATTTTAGTTTTCTTTTGGAATAATCCTCCAAGGTTATTACGATGCTTTTTCCATCGATGGAAATCAATTTCCACCCATTTAATCTTTTGAATTTTAACTTTGTGTGCACAAATTAAAAGAATATTTACAAGTAATAATTTCAATTCGTTATCTAAAGTAAAATAATTAAAAATATTTTAAATGTTCTCATTTATAAAAAATGAAACTAGAAATTAAAGTCTTCTAGACCAAAATGTCCTAAATTGAGCCACAAGTATGAAGTGCATGTAGAAGAAATAAAAAATTGTGAGTAATTATAATTGCTAAAAATTATTGTGCAATCACCAAAATTTGAAGAACAAACCATTTTCCAAGGACTCCATTGTAATAGTAGTCAATTCATAAGTAGTTAAAATATTTTTTCTAAAACCACAAAACTCACTTGAGGGTCATGAAAATGGACATGAACACTCCCTATGGATTGTCAAAAAAAAAATCCATCACTAGGAGTATGATAATTTTCCCTTTTGATGACGCTCTACAAACCTACTTGTAAATGTTGGAATGTTGATTTCAAGCCCAAAACTTTCCCAATCAAGCTACAAATAGAGATATAAGCTCATTTTGAATTATCATAACTTAATGTGATGTTGCAACTTAGAAATTAAACTTGGATAAGTATTTTAATCCACAAAAATTATGGCTAGTCTACTATCCCAAGGATTGAAAAGAAGATTCCTCACAAAATTGAATGTTGGTTTTCCTAGAAAATGAGACATAAAAGTAAGTTCCTATAGTGGCTCTTGTATATGGATATATGTCAATCATAGGCATAACAAGATCCCAAAAGAAATATCTAGGATACAAACCAAGGTATAAACATGAACATCTCTGAAATTGTCTAGCCTGCAATGTTTTGAATTTATATTTTTGAAACATTTTTTAGTGAGTCCCATGAGCCACCAAAATTGTAAAAAAGTACTCCAATTTATGAAAAAAAATTCTCTAATGACTTATTGAAGTTTGATATGAAAGTAGTACCAAAAATCACTTGGGCAATAATTTGGTATTGATACTTCTCATCATATCCCTAAATCTATCACTTTTAAAAAATTTCAAGCCTCTCTACAATTTGCAAATCTAGGACCAAATGAAATACCATACCATGTGGAATGCATAAAATGCATTTTCCAAGTGTATCATGCCAAATTTTATTGTAATACATAATATTAATAGGGTTATAGCTATGAATTATCATAATTTTGTTAGGTTGAACTAGGAAATGAAAGCATTCGTAATTCACTACATAAGATATATCATGATTTTTTACCTCATCTATCAGTCCCATTTAAAATTCAAAGCCTTCATAAAAATATGTTTAGGGAATACCTTAGTGTACACTTGGTCCAACTTGTTAAATCATATTTCATCTCTAAGTCAAATAATTCAAACTATAATAAATTAGAAGTGAACATCTAAACTAAATTATACTAACAAACAAGATAGGAGACCTAAGTTACTCTTCCCTAATTAGAAATGAGCATGTTTAGATTCGTCTCATGATTATTGGGCATGGGCAGCTAATCATACCCTAATTTTTTCTTCACATAGAAGATGCCATCTATTTGCACTCTAAACTAAAAATACCATTATTCAATCTTGCATTGTTGAAGCAAGATTTCTTGCCATTTTCTCTCTTGTGGAAGATATATTGAGAAGGAAGTGGCTTGATAGAAGGGATGAAGCTCTTGGTACTCTTCTTTTATCCATTTCTCTAGATCTTAGGTTATCATGTTGCATCTTGCACACATCCTAATCAAGTTTGGACTACTTTAGAGAGTCTCTTTGGTAAGACAAATAAAATAAGGAAATTTAAGTTGGAGAATGAACTAACGAGTCTTAATCCTTTAGATTTTGACAATATCCAAGACTTCTCTAAGCTAAATTCTCTAAAGTTGCAGTTATCTAATTGTGGGGCCACTAAAGACAATGAACAATTGATTCTTTCTATTCTTGCTAAGCTTGGTCCTAATTATTCAATGTTTGTTTCTACATTCTATGCTACAATGGATGTCATTGGAAATGCATACAAAATTCCTTCTTTTGATGAATTTGCAACTCATCTCACAAGGGAATCTAAGAAAAGTTGGCACACATGGGCACATTAAAGTCTACCACATCTCATGGTCTTATTGCAAAGGATAAAAAGGTTTCAAGTGGAAACGGTAAGAAGTGGAATAACGCACCCAAGTCTAATGAGAAAGGTAAAAAATCTCCTTCACATAGCACTCTTGAGTCTACTCCCTCTTCTAAAGAGGAATCATCTAAAAAGAAGAAGTTCAAATGTGCATATTGCAAAAGGCTAGGACATGATGAGCATAGATGTTATAATAAGAAGATTTATGAACTCACACACCTTCTTCAAAATAATAAAATTCAGTTGCACTCATCAGTGTCTTCTTCTTCTTCTTAAACATCTCAATTGATAGCACCATCATCATCTCATCCAAAGAACATAGGATCTACAACTGGGCTACATGAAATGAAAGGACATGCACTCTTGGCCTCTACAAGTCCCGAATCTAATAGATAACTTCTTGATGTAGGGGCATCTCATAATATGACATCTTCTATGGATATGTTCTCTTCTTCTGATCCTTGTAATTCCCCTTATATTTCAATGGGTAACAATACATATATGAAGGTAAGTGGGAAAGGTTTTATTAACATGGGGGAAGGGAATTTCAATGATCTGTTTTGTGTTCCTTCCTTGACAACAAATCTCCTTTCTATTTATCAAATTACTCATGGGGTTCAAGGTAAAATAGTTGAGTTCACTCTAGATAGAGTGTACATAAGGGACTTGGAGACTAGGGATATTGCTACTATTAGGATGGTTGATCATTCATCTCATTTGTATTCCTTTTCACATTTTTCTTAAGAAGGTGATAATGTTCCTTTGACTGCATCACACACGTTCCATTGAGTGTGAACCATATGTGTGATAAGTTTGGTCATCTACACCTTGGCATTCTAGAGACTAGTGTTGAGCTTTTTACTCCACTTCTTGTTTCTTCAGCCATTAGGGCTTCTATTCAGTGGGATGATCATAGTTTTTCATATCTTCTTTTGTGGGATGAGTATGTGATTGGGATTTCTAAATTTTTTTTGGAGTCTCATACTACAGATTTGGAGGACACACTTGAGGGGATTTCTCTCCTATTTGATGACAGTTTTAGCACAACTGTTATACCATCTTTTTTTATCTTTGGAGATTAACATTCATGAGTCTCCTCTTTCACTTGATTTGTCATGTTTCTTGATTGATTTTTACCATGATTATGTTGTGACTTATTCAATCTTTTAGACTCCTACTCAGTTTTCACAGGCATACATGTTGATACTTCATCCTTCCTCATTTTCGCTGGACATGGATTGGCTTCTTCATCTACTTATGGATTTGTTTCTTCCTAAGGGGAGATGCATTTCTTGTAGACATTGGATTGTCTTTTTTTTAGGAATTCTTCATCAGCATTGAAGCTTCTTCATTATGTTGGGGGAGGGGGGGTGTGATCCCACAATACTAGTTTACAATTTTTGGCCAAATTGGACATTGAGCTATTTTTTTCTAACTAAATTTTCACTTTCAGACAGCTAGTGTGGCCAAACTGTGAGGAATTTGAAGATGATGCAAACTAGTGATTTGTGACATTTTGTTTATAGATTCTAAATATATTTTTTTCAAAAAATTTGGAGTCATATTGCACTTCTTTTCCCATCTCGAGGACTTTGAAATCTAGCTTTTTTCAGTAAACACCATTTTTAAGGAGTGATGCTCATCATATACAACATAACATTTTTTTCATGAAGGATAAAATTCTATTTGTTTTGAATTTAGATTTGTAACTACGATATCTAGTGCATCCAATTGGTTTCATAGTGTTTTATTGAATATTTTTCCTTAATCAAGTTTTGAAGTCAAACCAATTACAATTCAGACATAGGAAAACTGTATACCACGTAATTTTTTTTGTATGTATCCAAATTCAATTTTCTTTTGGTTGGATTGAGGACTTCAATATCTAGTGCACTCATATTTTTCAATTTTTTTTGATAATCTGCTATTTTTCCACATGTGCAGAACAAAGAGCTTGATTTTCGGTGAAAAACCTATGTTTAATAAAACTAAAATAATACATAATAAAACCAAAACATATTAAAATTATATTCGTTGGATAGCTCATTTTGAGGACTACCATCATCTAGTTGGGTATGTTAGCTCTCAAAAACACAGGTGAAATGCCTCAAGAGGTTGCCAATCTCTTGGTACATTTTAGGGTAACAAACAAGGCCAAACAGTTTAGACCTTCTACTTTTTAGGCACTGCTAGACCTAGGCAGGTGTACCTATATGAATAAAGTAGACTTAAGGTTGTTTGAATTGACTAAATTGATGGATCTATTACAATGGCACAAATGTAATAGATAAAAACTTGCAAATTACTCCTCCTAATATTGAAATTGAGATATGGATGTTTAAATAATGTTTTATAAAATTCTAAAATGGAATTGGTGTGACCAGTGCCTACTTTTGTTGGGCTAATGGATTCAAGAGGTAAATAATATGTGTTTCCCCTTTTTGGCTTAACTCTAGTTTCTAGGCACTTTGAGAATGAGGTTCTATGACTGACATAAAACTTCACTAAATTTATGACTTGCATAAATTGTGCTGGAATATTTTCTTACCAGGCTCTTCTTCTATTATCCAAAAGAAATCCTTAAATCACTGTGATTTATCCAAAATAATTTAAATCTGATTTAAATGATTAAAAGACCTCAAGTTGGAGACGACCAGATAGAAATGTAAATAATTTCATCACAACAACTGAACACCAAAAAGGATTTCACCAAATTTATGCATTCTTCTCCATTAAATAATTTGAAAGGATTTTTACAATATACATCATCATATTTATTTTGGAAACAGTTCACCCTATCCAACTACCTAACCTAATTATTTCTCCTAAATCTAATCTTTTTTGTTTGATACAATTTTATTTTATATATATACATTGCTATTTTAGGGTTACAACCCTTCATGACATCCATCTGGTGCAACTCTTCCTTTTGGCACAACTCTTTGTTTAATTGTTCTTGGAAAAATAAAATATTTAATTAGTTTCCTTTTGGAAAATTAAATATTTTAACTCTTCATCTTTGTGTTCTTTCATGAATATTAATCATTTTAATGCTTTTAATAATCTTCATTAATCCTTTTGTTGGAAAATTTCTCACTCATATCTAGCTTGGTTAAAATATTTCACCAAGTTTAGTAGATTACTCATTAGGGTAAAATAATTACCCATCACCTGCTCTTGCATCCTTTTGTTGGAAAATTTCTCACTCATATCTAGCTTGGTTAAAATATTTCACCAAGTTTAGTAGATTACTCATTAGGGTAAAATAATTACCCATCACCTGCTCTTGCAACTTCTTCTGTAAAAATATTCTCTATCCTTGTGAAAGTATTTTTCCCTATATTTAACTTGTGCATCTTCACCATAAAAATAATCTCCCACTTATAACTCCCCTGATGAAAATATTGTATCACTCAATGTAAATATTTTATAAATTTTACCCCTCATGCTTTTGAGTAAAATTATTATCCACCTTATAACTCCCTTTAAAATATTTCCAATCCTCATGAAAGTGCTTTACCTTGGGTACTTTATGGGTAAAATAATTATTCACCGTATAACTCCCTTCACTAAAATCTTTCATATTCCAATGAGGATATTTGACTTCATGAAGAAAATATTTTATCCCTCCACTTTCACATTTATTCCATAAATTCTCACTTTATTACTCCATCGGTATGACTTCACATTGTCGAGAAGATTAATTTATTCACAATATAATTCATCAATGTGACAAACACACGGAGCATCTTGGAGCCATGAAAATTTGAAAGGGACTGATAAATTATTTCGGAAGTGTGTTTCTAATGTATTTTGAATAGCTCACCAAATCGAAGTACTTCCTTTGTAAACTGGCATGTCGGAGCATGTAGTGAGAAAAATAAAATTTTAAATTAATGCACCAAATGACCTCAGAATTCAATGAATTTTAAATTGGAGATATTTGAGGCCAAAAAACCAAATGGGTCATCCTTATAATTTTAAAATTTGCAACTTTTTTAGAGCGCCAAATCTAGCCCGGGGCAATCGCAAAAGAATTAAAAAACATACCAGAACTCCTCCGATGACCATGAAAATGCATATACATGTTGATTTGTGATAGGAGAGTATGCTCGTAAAATGGTTTAGCATGAATTTTTTGGAATTACAAATTATAAATTTCGAAAGTTGTTTACTCAGCATTTTCTGAAAATTACTATTGTCAAACTCAATTGAAACCTTCCATTTGCCCCTTTTGAAAAAATATCAAATGTGATCTTGGGAAGCTATAACTTTGGATATTAGCTCATTTAGGCATGATGAACATGTGTGAAACATATTTTTTCACCAATCATCTCCGTTCTTGAAATATCAAACACCAAAGTTGACCATTTTGTAGCTGTTCTAGAAATGCAGTCTTCAAACTGTGTAAAATCCATTTGGATTTGATCTTGGAAAAATATCAAATAATTCTCTGGTGACCTGAAAATTTTCATGGAGGTAGAATTTGGTGTAGAGAATTGAAGGCACCAATCTTTTTTCCATTATCATCATCCATTTGCTTAATATTCACCCTCAAAGTTGACCATTTTAAGAGATTTCAATGTGCTGACAGCAGATTTTCTCAAAAACCCTACAACTTGGCCTTCTGAAACTTTGTCAAAATTGATCGGATGAAGGTGAAAACTGGTGTGCATACTCCCATCTGGTAGATGAACATGTCTGCAAAGTGGTTTGGCATAAAAAGGAACAAATCCAAAGTTATAATTTTTTAAAATGAGCTACATAAGCAGATTTTTCAACTTTATTTCTGAGTGCCAAAATCAATTCTTTGAATATGGGAACCTAAAATTTGCATGAAATTTTAGGCTCCAATAGGGTATGTGAAGTCTCCTCCATTTTCATCCTCAACCTGAACTTTGAAGGGAAAAATTCTAGAGTTTTTTGGTGCCATTGGGGGAGAAGGGAAAGGGGGGTTCGAACGAACCCCCTTGGAGGTTTGCTTGAACCAAGGTTTGAGAAAACCCCCTTTCCACAAAGGTTTGATCTTGGTTTTTTCTCAAGAATGGTGGAACCCAACATTTAAGGTGTTTGCTCAAACTAGGGTTCTAGCGAACCTCCTTTTGGTTCACTCGAACCAAATATTCGTTCGAACCCCCAAAAACCAAAATGTTTTGCATGGGGGTGTTTTTTGCAACTTCTCCTTCCTCACTGGAATTGTAAACCACTTTTGTGGGTTTACCTAGGGATATCTTATATCTCTTTTTCCCTCTTATGGGGGTCATTGATTGTATATACATGATGGATGTTGTCCTTGGGGGGTATCATTGATTCCTCCATACATCATGTTTTTTTATTTGTTTTGTGTTCTTTCTTTAGGAGAGGAGTTTTGTCCCATTGGATTTTCTCCTTTTCTCCGCTTGTGAGAGATTGATTGCATTTCATTTGTATTGTAAATGGGTAACTAACATGGCATAGTAGCCAAGACCCATCTTCATCTTTGCATAATAATATTCTCCCTAAGTTGCACTTAAGGGGGGTGTTGGTGTGAATATGTCTTGTACCTAGCTAATTCACTCACTAAACTTAAGTAGGGGACATATTCACATGTTAAGTTTACTTAGGATATAATATTGTTTCTAGAAGTCTTAGTTGGCTTTTCTAGAACTTATCTTATCTAGCTAATACTGTTTGATTCTTAGGTATTTAGTTTGTTAGTTGTCCCATGTAATAGGTTTAAGAAACTTTCCATAATCTTGTTTAATCCTATCTCTCTACATTGCCTTTATAAGCAAGGTATCTCATATACATTTTCATATTCAAGCATATTTAACCATTATTCAATCTTGCATTAGTGACGCAATATTTCTTGCCATTCTCTCTCTTGTGGAAGATATTTTGGTCTAGCAACTATTTCTAGCGGTGTTGGGGAGTCACCATTAACTACCACATCCCTACCATCTAAATTGAAAATAATTATTTTTAGGCATCCATGCCATCTAAATTGTATCGTACTTGCATTTATCTTCACTTAAGTATTGTAGCTCACTCACATCATGACATGTTCTAATATTTATAATAAATTTATTATCAATGCCTAAGGCATGACTTATTAAAATGAATAGCTCCATAACCACTACATATTTTGACAAACATTTACATTTTAGGATTGGAAATAAAATTTGATCCATTATTCCAAGCATCATATATCTCAACATGAAATGTCTCAAGAGAAGGAATAGACATTTCATAGTGATTCTCCATTTCAAACTCTTCACAATAATTTATCATAATAGAGATATAGCTACAAATAAATTCATTAGTAACTTTTTCTTCTTTCCCAATACAAAGACATAACTCTCTCTGAGAATCAACATATCCAATTGAAGAACTTGAAGATGAATTTTCAGCATCACTTGTACTACTAGTAGCTTGCACCTCTAACTCATAGTTTGAAAGTTTATCAATTTGCAATAATTTTGTTCATCCTTAGAGAAACATGTGTCCCTATTAGCTTCCTCAATAGCAAAATTTTTTATTTAAAGCCATAATCTCCAATCTATATTCATGATATTAATCACAAAAGATATGTCCCATTAAATTAATTGTCATCATAGTTGACAAAGAAAAGAAACTCATCATGTATTAGATTATATTCAAGTTCCACAAATGAAGTGCCAATACATTTTCCTTCAATAACATCATTGGTAAATTATAAGTTAACTTCAACAATATATTTATGTGTAGGAATATAGAATTTCATCTCATCCATATGTGTATAAATACCTTCACAAGGTGATCAATGCCATCACATCCCTTGAAGGAGTAAAATTTTTAGAGAACAAGTATTCAAGTTTATGTTCTTTTGATTGAACATATACACACATCCATTTACTAACATTAACCATATGAACCAATTCATTATATTGAATATGGGTGACTGTAATATCATAATGGGCCAAACTATACCTCTAAGTGGCAATGAAAATACAAAAAATAGAGTTAAAAAACTTCAAATAAAAAATTGAATAAGTTATTTACACAATTTAGAAAATATGTAGGAATACAATTTGTAGTAAATTGAATGTAGTTTCTAGGCTACTATTGTTTTGAGAAAAAAAGTAAATTTATTTGGTGAAAATTTAAAATTTCAATTAAACACTATGATAAATTTTTTTTAAAAGTAGGTGTCATTCCAACCAGCCTAAGTATGATAATTTTTTTAATCTTTAAATATAAGTAAAGGACATATTCTTGAGAAATTGTTGTGTTAGTTAATACAAAATGACAAAAAAATGGCTTGATTAGGATTTCTTGGACCAAAACAAGATCAATCACAATATGGTGCAAAAGGTATTACATGGTGTTGTTCATGGGTTGGAATTGTAAAAGATTCTAGTAATGAAATAAGACTACCCCCTAGTTTGAACACTATAGAAATGGGGCCTATAGGGATGAAAACAAAAAGGGTAATATTTGAAAACCCTACTCTCAAAAGCTTAAGATGGCACTCTAGAACAAATTATTCTATTTTTTGAATAAGAACCTCATATTATATGAGAGATACATAGCTTTCAAACCATCAAGGAATTGATTTGAGGGAGATAATAGAACATGGAAAGAAAGAACCAAAAGGATTCTCTCCTTGGAACAAATTGGTTAGCTAGGGTTGGATCTAGTATGATAAGGAATATCATAACCAAGGGAATAAATCCACTTGGAACACCAACTTTGCAGATATAGAAGCTCTCAAAAATAATAGAAATAGGAGTCGGGAAAAAATCCTTAACCCATCTCTCAAAAACCATACAAAGATTCAAAGGGGTTATGTGTGGTAGAATCAAAATCCCTCTTTTTGTTCACTTCAAGTCCAAATTAAGAAAAAAAAGGTACAAATTATGATATCGCATTGCTTTCCAATGCATATTTTGTTTTTGCATTTAATAATTGAGAGGCAAGAGATAAGGTTTTGCAAAATGGCCCATTTTTTTTAAATGAAACCCTCCTCACAATTACCTGGAGCCCAATCTTCAAACTAAATTATGTGAATAATTCCTTACCCCATTTGGTTCAATCTTTAAAACCTTCCCTTCAAATATAAATATCTTCTACTATTGAATAAAAATGGTGATGTATTTGTTTCCTATCAAATATATAGCTTACAATCATTTGATGAGGGCTATTGTGGAAGAATTTGTGTACTTTTAAGAAAAATTATAATCCCTCCATGATCTATTAACATTATTTTGACTTGGGTGCTTTGGATCAACCCCTTTCCTTTTAGAAAATAGAGGTAAACAACAAAAAATACTATACATTGACTCTTCTCTACCTTTCCCCATTTTAGGTCATCTCCCCCCTATTAACCCTATTGCAAATTTGGTGCAGGGGCACCCAAGAAAATTCATGTAAATGAGGTCTTAAGTTAGGTTTTTGGAGTTTGAGTCTTTTTAAAAGAAAATAAGGTCATAATAGACCACTTTCATATGTAATAAGTCATTTTTGTTGCTTTAGGGTTAGGTTATCAAGTTTGGTGTCATTCTTGCAAAAGTTGCTAAGTCTTGTAAATGTTGTCAAAAAGTTGCAAAAAATGAAAGAACAAGGAAGGCCATCGGTCATGGGATTTTAAAATTTAGTTTTGTTGGTTGTGTTAGTTTGTTTTAGGAGGGAAAATTTTAAATATTCTTTAAGATCTTGATGTAAAGGCTCTCTTAAAGTTTTGATAAAAGAAATCAATAAGAAGACACTCTTTTCTATGTTATTTTCTAGTAAACTTCTTGTTCAGACCTTTGTAGAGGTCTATACTGAATGTTTCTTTATCAAAATTGCATTGAATTGGATAGAGGAGTGAATTATAAGCATATTGGTTTTTTTTTTATTGGATTTCATCAGGGGAGAAGAATTTTAGAAGAGATTTGGAGACCATATTTTCAATAAATCCCCTTGTAACTAGTAAAAATGAGGGTTTTGTGGTTGGGTATCTTTGAAGGCATTTCTATCAAAAAAATTATTGATTCTAAACATTATAACTTGTTGAGAGTAGTGGGATAGATTTTCGAGGTTTGGAAGAAGAATTTTGCAAAGTTGTTTTGGAAAATAGGGCTAATTGAGCCCCTGTTTAGCGTACCAGTCCCATTTTGAAGGTGAGAGTCTAAAACAACCATATGCACAATTTGGATAGGTTGAAATATGCCATAACGGGTATTTGGAATGGTATATTTTTTGTGGGTTTCATGAGTATTTTTGGAGATATGCTCAATTTTCGTTGTTTGGATGACTACAAGATAAACTAAAGGAATTGTGAGTTGATCATTGAGTTACAGTTTTCAAGGATGGAAAGTGGTTTGAACCACTCTGTATTGTGCTTTTTGGTTGTTTTCCTCCCTTCTTTGCATCAAAATCATAGCATTGCCAAAGTGCCTTGTTCCATTCAAAATTTTCCTCCACTTAGATCCCCTAAATTAACTAACTTAGATGCCTTTGCAATTCCATCCTTGAGAGTGAGAATTCCACTTATTTCCCCCCTAGATGATGTGCCATTTGAAGTTCTTGAAACAATTCTATCACATTCAAGGGAGAATGTATCTTTATCTTCTAATTTACATGATTTTGATCTTCATACAAAGATAATATTATTATTATGGTAAATCATATCCTCCAAAAATTTGAAAATGAGACGATTAATGAAATTGTAGAGGAAGTTTTGAATTAAAAAAAAAATTTAGACCTAGATCATTTTCCAATATCTCAAACGGAGAAAATAGACCCTTCTGGAATTATTTTCCATCTCTCGAGTCTAAAAGAGGAAGAAAATAAAAAACTTAAAGACTCATGAAGAAATTTCTCCAAGAATCCAATCAACCCTTGAAAATCATTGAGATCAAGGAGAGTATTATTCTCTCCTTGGGAGAAATGAAGGTTCTATAATGGAATTTTAGGGGCTCAAACACCACTAAGAATGATTTTTAATCAAGCATAAACTAGAGAAATAAACCATGATATAATTATTCTTCAAGAAACTAAACTTTCAAATCAATTTGGGGATGAAATTTTGGAAAATGGATAAATTCAAATTATTTTAATCAAGTAGCAAAAAAAGAATCTGGAAGACTTACTATCCTATGGATAAAAATTAGTTTAGATTTAGCATGTTGCATCTACATAAAGTTGGATGTTGGTTACAACTAAATTTTTTTCTTATAAATTCTTTTAGCTCTTCAATATTTATGGCCCCACAAGAATTATTTAAAAATACCTCTAGGACTAATTATCCTCCATTCTTGTCCTATTAAAAAATGAGCTAGTGATCCTTTCTAGGGACTCTAATGCAATTTAAGATATATCAAAAAATATTGGGGGTATAATCCCAGCTTAGAAGAAAATAGAAGATTTCATGAATTTTATTACTTCAAATTTTTATTGTAAATAGAGTCATTATCATACCTAGCTAGCTAATCAAATTTCTAGGATTGACCCATTCAAGTCAAGTACCTATCTTAAGTTTACTTAGGTTTCTTTTTCTTTTGTCTCACTTCATAGAATTGAGACACGTGTCCTCATGACTTGAGACACCTAGATTGACACTTTCTCACACGCTTGTCAAGTGAGCTCACAAGTGTCCCACCTATAGAGGGGTAGTCAAAGTTTCACTCCTACCTTCTCACCTCTCCATCCTTTCCTCTATATGCAAGGCTTGATCATTGTATTATGTACTCTTCATTTCAAATTTGATAGACATATTATTGTGCATATTTTACTCACTTGAGGAAGTTGTTTGATGCCCTTGATCTTGGCATTCTCCAACATGGTATTAGAGCCATGAGAGCATGTTCCTTCCTACATTGAGGCAACTCTTATGCATAGCCTTGTCAATGGAGTGTCATAGAGATAAATGAAAAACAACATCACAATCAGAAGGCTTGGGAAATAGAAAAACTAACTTTCATTTTGACAATTTTGGTAAATTTTTATTTTTTCAATTTTTTGGTCACTATGCATGTTGTACCAAAAAGTTGTTAAAATTTTTTTTTTAGTAAAGAGCCAATATGTCCTTTTCCAATTTTCTTGTTAGGGAAGATATTTGCTCTTTGTGTGAGTTTGGCCATTTTTTGCCTATTTACAATTCTTGTAGAGTTATTTTGGCCTATTCGACCTATTTGCAAGTCACAAATTGTTTCATTTGAAGATTGTAGACAATTTCATGGACATTTTAGCCTGGTTGTAGGTTATTTTTTCCTATTTTGCCTCTTTGGAGGATTATTTCTGTAGTTTATTTTAGAGATTCTATCCTATCAACGTGTTGTAGCTCACTCCATTGAACTCTTTATCTGTTGGAACAAACTACTCCAATCACCCTATCAACCTCCACCTCTTCCTTTCGAGGTGTTGACCTAGTATTTTGGGGCATCCATCACCAATTTTGAGGAATCAACATAAAAAAGTTTGCAAAATTTTGATCAAGTTATCTCACAACACTACACTAGATACCTAAAATGAGGGAATAATCCACCTCCAATCCACATATCGAGACACTAAAATAATCTAAACATAGAGTAAAACCTTCACAATAGGTTGCCTATCCAAGAGGTACAACTCCTCAGAAACAAGAATGATAATGAGTCACTTCCCAACCACCCCACACTTCCTAAGACATCTCATTGAAAGAAGAGGGACAACTACTTCACAAAAACCCATGACCTATTACGAATTTGGAGGACACCAAAAATGTCAACCAAGAATGATTACATCCTTCCCAAGTCTTCACAAGACTAGAAGAACGATCTCCCACAACCTTAGGTTGACAAACGGTCCTTTCGGAAGGTTGCACACAAAATGATGGAGGAGATGAAAACACTTGAGAACTAGGTAAAAAAATTCTAAGACCCCAATACTATGATGAAAAACTTTTTTTACAATTTTTTCCCAATCAAAGTCCGAAAAACACAAAGAAAGATCAAGTTTGAAAACAAAGAAACTTTGACTAGGATTTTGAGGGTTTTGATGACTAAAATGACTGGAATGAGAAATATAAAAGGCATAAAAATTATTTGAAAATAGAATTAGGCTTATAAAACCATATTATATCAATGGTTAAGAGGGGTTACATTCTATTTTTTATATGGGAACAAGGCTGCCTCAACACAAGACTAGGTCGCCCCAACAGAGTTAGTCAAATTTGTAGTTTTTGGGCCTATCATGACCAAGCCAGCCCAATATGGTACTAGGCAACCCCAATATGATACCAGGTCATCCCACTAATGAAAATGTTGTTGAAACACACTTAGAAACATGTTGGGTGAGTTTAGGGACTCTTGAGATGACTAGGACACTTAGATATAACACTAGGCTACCTTGTTGCAAGGTGAATGCCCTTGGTCTCCTTGTACCATGTAGTGAAAGGCTTAGACTCATGACATGGCTTAACCACTTCCCATGGATTCATTAACTCTGTCAATTGTATCAGGAATTAATAGGTCAATCTTTTGGTGCAATGATAACTATCTTCAAATGCAACAATTAGTATCAGAGCATGGGTCATGGGTTCAAACCCCTCACTTGCATTAGGGGGGTTGTTACAAGGTTTGTTCCCTTGGTATCCTTGTGTTTTGAAGTGCAATGCTCAATTTTGTGACATGGTTCAACCACATCCTGTGGATTCATTAACTTTCATAGTTGTATCGAGAATTGATAGGTTGATCTTTTGGTGAAATGCCAACTGTCTTTGTAACACACCCAACTATGAAATGTGACCTCTAAATTAATTTTAAGTACCAATTAAATATTCTTAAGTTCATTTTATCCTTTAAAATTTATAATATTGAAAACCATAAAGTGATCATGCTCAATTCCAACACTCAAAAATGCAAATAAGTCAATACACCTTTCTATTAACAGAAGTTACACCCTTCTCAAAGAGAGGTTCATTAATAAAAATATTATAATATATTTGAATTAAAAACATCCAAATACATGAATTTAACTTGAAATTGCATAACACCATGATTTTCCTCAATCCAAAAACTCAAGTTGTCAATAGTGGTTACCATGCCACCCAACCTTGTGGAATCAAATGATCCATTGCCATTGTCCTAGGAGATAGTCACATGGGCAACAAACATAACACTCACACCAAAAAAAGGGGAGATGGCTTACACACACCATACAATATGAATATACTCCATAAAAACATCATATAGTTCACTTTTCCAAACACAATCTACGAATCAAATACAAGTAGGATCAACACAAGATCTCATTAGAAAATCCACCAATGTCACATCACAAATCCATATTGATTAAAGGAGGATATTATTGATTTTGTAAATCATTTGGCTTTAGGCCAAATTGAGTAAATTTTATGTATAGAAAGGGGGATATTAGGAGTTTTGGTAACCAAGTGGTGACTAAGGAGAGAATAATCTTGAAGACTTAAGTATGTGCAACAAAGGAATGTTATGTTGCTATGTTGAAGAGAAATGGACTTGTAACTCGTCAGTTGAAGCCTTTTAATTTTGTTTGGAGCATAATCAAGGATTAGTCACTCTATTGGAGAGGGGCCCAGAGATGTAGCTATTTTGGTGAGCTTCGTTATCAACTATGTTGTGTATTATATCTTCTTTCTCTCATTCATTTTCTTCATCACATTTAAATTGCTTTCTTCATTTAAGAATTTTAATTATGTTATTTCATTTAAATACTTAAAAGCAAGCATTGTAATTGTTAAATCATTCACTTAGCAATTGTCATAGATCCTAACATCATATCAAATTGGTATTAGAGATTTGTTTGACTAGTATTGCATAGGTGAATGATAACAAGATCCAAGAGCCAATGAGGTGAAGGAAAACTTACAAAGTATAATCCTGAGATCAAAAAGTGAAGAACCTTTCCACCGAAAATGTTAGAGAGTGCAACTAAACATGAAAAACTAGAGCTCGATGAAGAAGGTTTTTGGAAAACCTTCCTTGACATGAAAGCCATGGTGGAGGTGCTCTATAGAGAAAGGAAAGATC
>VDFB02357608.1:0-19312 GCA_007258455.2 Sequoia sempervirens | reverse complement strand
GATGCATATATGCATTTTTCTACGCATCCATGTATCTCCACAGCTCTCTATGTAACATATCTATCTCTCTCTGTATACATGTGTCTATGCATCCATCTATACATGTGTGCATGTACAACATGCACATATGTATTTGTGCACCTATGCTGGCCACCCATGCCCACCAAGCCATACTAGCACCTTCGCCACCAGGCAGATGCCATTTAATGCATTTGCTTCAATTATTTTGACCTCTCTATGTGTTCGCATTTTCCTGATATTTCAATGCATTTAATTTGCACTCATGGATTGTGTACCTCTACTTGCCAGTTTTATAAACTATGCCTTTCCTTAAATTTATTTAATCAATCTATGTGATCGCATTTCACTAATTTTCTATAACAATAATGATTTATAAAGCTATTCTGATAAATAGAAACAGATAAATGCTAATTTTCCAATATAAAAAAATCAAAAGTTGTATGTTGACATACAATCATGCATATTGTCCATACATGCATATATGCATATATGCCTTCATCCATATTTCCATGTCTATATGAATACATCCTTCCATGTAACATATGCATTTGTAGCTATATGCAAATATGCATGGATCCATGTATGCATGTATTCATTTCTCCATCTGTCCATGTTGTTCTGTTTTTTGTGTATACATGTGTCTGTCAATGCATCCATACATATATCTGTGAATAGCTCTACATATTTCTCTATCCATGCATTTATTGTTTTCTAACACATCAGCGTTTGCATTTTTTCGGTTTCATGACCTTCCATATTAATTGTTTTCATTTTGTGTTTTTTTACAAGTTTTTGGTAATGTTGATCCGTCTTGATGTATCTGTTTGCATTTCTACTACAGACGGTCTAATCATTCCAATGGTTACATATAAGATGTTGGCTGCTCAAAAACAAAATGTACATATATTTACATATTTTAAATCTACATTAGCTTGGGTGATTTCTAAGACATAAGTAGGGTGTTTCTAGGAGCTTGTAGTTAGTTTATTATCATCATATTTTGAATTGTGTTCTTCTTGGAGACTTTTAGAGCTTGTCTCTTGAAAGTGACTTACTATTATCAAGTATTTGTAGTATTTTTCTTACTGTATTGTTTTATTGTGCAATTTGATTCATTACAAGTGGTATTACAGAATAATATTGGCACTATGAAGACAAGAAAAAATCATATATGTTATTTTAGAGTTCATTTTAGGAAGTATATATCTCTCTAATTTGTTAAATTTTTATCGGTTTTCAAATATTTTTCAAGGTCATATTCAAGTTATTGCAATATAAATTCTAAGGTAATATCCTTAAATATCATTATATTTTTATATCTATTCTTCTCTTGTCGCATTTCGAGGAACCTCAAGGATCTCGACACCTTGTTCAGTACGAAGGAGAGTGAGAAATGGGACATGAGTCTTTTTCCTATGTTTGTATTGAGACACTCAGCCCTATGATGATTTTAAAAAGCATAACCAATAACAAACTAGACATTCTTCCACCGTTTGTTGGAAGAAATGATCACTTCATACCCTATTCATTCCATTCATTTCCATTTCTACCCTTCCACGTCCTTTCTTCTCAAATCAAATACATTTCAAAATCCATTTATATGCTTGCCTTGCATCACACCAATCTGTTGCATTCCCTTTTTCATTCAATCCAGCTCCCTCATTCAAATTTTTATTTCTTGCATTTAATTTTAAGCATGTAACTCAAAAATGATAAATTCCTACCATTTACATTCCATTGATTCTCATATCAAAGCTCGCATATCCTTGCGTCCCATATCAAATACTTTTCATAAGGCATTCATATACCTTACTTGCATCTCATCATTCTCTCAATTCCCTCTCTTTGTTGCACTTACATAGCTCATTCTTCTTTATTACCCTTACATAGCTTTATCTATCTATAGCTCAAATATACCTTCATCCATCACAACAAAATTCACACCATACCAAACAGAGGGAAAAATGAAGAAAATATCAAGGTTATGCAATTAAACACTGAGGGCTTTCAAAATAACTATCATAACATACAATTGTATTCAAGAGTTCTTTTCAAAACGTTTTTTCTACATCCTGTTTATTACAGATAACTAAGAGCACGTATGACAGTTTCTTGGAGACTAAAATGTATCATTAGATTTAACAAATATTTACATGTATACATGCATTCAAATGCATCATTAGATATCCTTTATACACTTGTTCAAAAAACAATAATGTATTATTCTTTTGTTTTGATCATAAATGTTTTTGTATATCTTTCAAATGCAAATTGTTTCCGACATTTCTAACTTTATGCACGCAGGAATATATAGATTCTTGTTTACATACCAAATTACATGGGCACATGTACACATCGTTGCATGCATAAATGTTTGCATTGATCCATATATTTATGCATTCCTTCGATATATGCATTGCTAATAAATAATTAATCTTTCCTGTTTTCTTTCATTTAATACTGCAAATGCAAATTGTTTCTGACATTTCTAGCTTTATGCACACATGCATATATAGATTCTTGTTTACATACCAAATTACATGGACACATGTACACATCCATGCATGTATAAATGTTTACATGGATCCATATTTTTATGCTTCCCTTCGATATATGCATTGCTAATAAGTAGTTTTTTTCTATTTTCTTTCATTTAATACTGCAAATGCAAGTTGAGTCTCATCGTGCTTTCAGACTCGTTCAAATGTCGGGGATGATTTTCACTCTTGTGTGCATTATGTGCACATTGATACATGTATACATAGATGCCTCAAGCATTGTTACAAATGTTTCTCTCTCAATAATTTCAATGCAAAGTGCTATAAACATGTGAATTATTTAAGTGTAGCTACATTTTATCTTACGTAATAAGGTTCTTTATATCTTTGCAAATTATTTTTTGTTTAATATATATACACAAAAATATCTATTCGTATTACATAAACAAGATTAAAATCTTATTTATAATAAAATCAATAGCTTTCTAGTGATTCATCTAAGAATTTATTGTAATATAATTACATTGTTCTATACACAAAAATATGTTTTCGTATTACATAAGCAAGATTAAAATCTTATTTCTAATACAATCAATAGCTTTATATAGAACTAACTTTCATATTACATTAAAAAAAAGATTAATTGATCTTAGAAAAGTTTACAAATAGACCTTACACTAGCACACTAAACATAATTTTATTTACAAATAGACATACAAGCAAAAAAAAGAGGTGTGGTAAACTTTGTTTGCACATGCATATAGATATGTGTCTATATGCAATAATGCGGGGACATGTAAAGAATGCAATATTTTTTAGTGTCTGCTCACATGTTTTTGTAAATTGTTGCAAATGATATTTGATGCTTAAGAAATATTCCTACATCAAAACTTTGTTGGAATTAAAATGACTAATGAATTTATGGGCCGAAAGGTTTATTAAAAAAAAAATTAAAAATTGTGCATTGTTCATAAGTAGTTTATTTCTCCTGTTTTCTTTCATTTAATACTGCAAATGCAAGTTGAGTCTCCTCATGCTTTGAGACTTGTTCAGATGCCGAAGATGCTTTTCACTCTTCTATGCATTTTGTGCGCATGGATACATGTATACATGCATGCATGTATACACAGATGACACAAGCATTGTTACAAACATTTAAGATTGCTTGCATTTAATAATTTAAACATAACAAGAATACATTTTTGCTTCCTGAATAAGATCATAAAGGATGTTTCTTGTTGCAAATGTATACAGACTCATAAAAATACAAGTATTCATTGGTATATCTATAAAAAAGTCCACGTATACATGGTACCCAAAAATACAATTTTGCATGCATCCATCGACACATGTCAACTGTTCAAATCTCTTTATGGACCACGTTGCCCATGGACCCTAAACATTCCACGCATTAATGCACCATTGCAAATTATTTCAAACTTTCCTACCTAAATTTAATACATTTATATTCCTATCTCCTATCTAATTACTTTTTCTCACTCATAGCTAGATGCTTTTTACCTCTCGGCAGGAACTCGACGCTTGCATCACTTGTTTTTCATACATTTATGCAAAGAAATGATAATTATAATTATATTTATATTTTTTAATTATTTAAAATATAATAATAATAATAATAATAATAATAATAATAATAATAATTTTGTTAAATATAATAATATATATAATAATTAGATAGTATAATCATATTATTTTTAATTATATAAAATATACATTATATATTAATTGTGTCGTAATGTTAAAACCTAAATGTGCTCATTATTATGATCTTGAATGTAATTTTCATTTTAATAAACATACTTTAAAACCCTAATTATTAATTTATTTTTATGTGCTCATTATTAGGATCTTGGCCATAATTTTAATTTTAATAAATGGTGTGCAAGATTTTGGCCATTCGTTTCTAAACCTAAACCTGTCATGAGCAGATTTGACTACCTAGTTGTTGGGTTGTCCATTGGTTGTGATAGATTTCAAATCATAGAGTGAGCTCAATGTTAGGTGTGTATAATGGCCACAAAAGAGAAGACATAATAGCTATTGGTCAGTTTTCTAAATCTTCTATCTTTGATGCATCCCATCTGCACTAACAACAACTTGCCACAAAATAGACTGCTATTTACTCTCGCCTTACTCTCGCCACCTTGCATTTACTCTTGCCTTACTGTCGCCATCCTGATCTTGGAGCTTTCCAAATTAGAGAAGTGAAAGGTTAATACAGCGAGGCAAAGTAGAGGAATGAAAACCAATAGCAGCAAGGAAAGCAAAAGAAATAAAAAATTGTGAATCAACGACTGGCAATGGTTCCATTGTCAACTAAGGCCTATTTGTCGTTTTCCACCGTTCATAGGCAAAATGAGCTCTAAAAGCTCAAACAAGGAAACGCCTTCCGCATAAATATGATGATGGGTTTGTGTGCCATTTTAATATATGAATAGGGAGTTGATAGAGGAGAGTCTGATTCTAGTGAATCAACAAATTATATTGAAGTTTTTATAGAAACTCCTTCATCATAGTTAGATATAGAAATGTGAAGGTGAAGAGATATCTACTACAATTGTTTTTGGATAATTCTCGAGCATCGTATCATTTTCATGGTTTTAGAGTGTGACTCAAATTTGACTCAATATTTGTGGGATTGCATAGAGTTAAAGACATCAACATTAATTCTTCATCATTGTTAGGAAAGCTAAGTATCCGCATTTATTCCATCTAACTTCAAAAATAACATTTTAGTTGACTAACTCTATCTTAAATTAATTAATCTAGATATTTATATGTAATATATATATATATATATTTTTTACATTATAAAATATACCTTCCATTCAATCAATTTTTAAATTATTATTTATGTACTTTTTTGTATATTAATATAATACAAAATATACTCAATCTTAATTTTAAAAGAAAAAAATATTATTTATTTCAAATTTTATTAGATTAAAAAATTTAGTTCTTATTGCTCCCTTTGCATAGATTGAGAAAATATTATTCAATACCTTTTTATAGAATATGGCAAAAGTGAGGTTATCTTGGTTCAAAACACATATTTCATTTCTAAAGATTGTGATCTAACTCTCTATTCTATTTGGCTGTGAACAATTGTGTGAGTATAGCGACGAAATTGAGGCTAAGAGGCTAAGCAATTCTAAAGGTTGCAAAACACTGATGGGGGGGGCAAAAAGAGGTTGGAGTTGTTGTCTCGTGTACCTTTGTGTTAGAATGTGTAACTCTGTAAACTCTTTGAAGAGGCAACTGTGACTTCTTTTTTCATGGAAATGAAAGGTTTTAACGACGACCTGATCTCCAAGTTCTTGAATTCATGGAGAGAGGATAGGGTTAAAATTGGTAGCATCAATTTCATTGTCACCCCAAAGTTAATTGCTAAAGCTACTGGATTATAGTATTGTGGAATGAAAGTAGCGAAGGTCAGTAATGGAAATTATTAATGTTTCATTGATAGATTTTTGGAAGGAGACGAGAAGATGCAAAGATGTCAAAATGGTTATGACTATGAGAAACGTACAACTCCATATGGCCTGGTGAGTGTCCACATTATGAAGTACTTTACTTTAGAAGGTAGATACACAACTGTGCATGGCTACCATTTTTCATTCTTAAACCATATCAGTAGAAATGAGAGAATTAAGATCCCCCTTCTAGTGTTGCTCTACATGACCATTCTATGGAAAATCCCAGTCTACCCCTCCCTCTCAATCCAAGAAACCCCATGCTAAACCTTCAGTCCCAAAAGGCCCTATTATTAGAGAGGAACATTTTGGTTTTCCCTCCAAAGGAAAGAAAATTTTGGGTAATCCTTCTAGTGCCAAATGTAAAGGCCCAGATCAAGATGAGTTGAGAATTTCTAAGAAGGCAACCATTAAAATTCTCAATGGAGGGGAGGAAGGTAATGTGAAAGACTCTAGCAATGGAAAGAGAGAAAGAAGATTTGCAAGATTGACTAGACAAAATGCTAAGGGAAAAATGTTTCCCTTTGAAGAACAAGAAGATGGGTCTTTGGATGAAGAATTTATCCCCATGCAAGAGGAACCCTTACACCTAATTCAAAAATAATTGGAATTGGTTTTAGGGGTGGACTCAGGTGATGACTCAACTAGTAGTGAAGGAGAGGAAGAGGAGAATTGTCAAGAGTGGGAAGAGGTGAAGGACTCTGAGGAAGACGAAGAAGAAGTTGAAAAAACATACAAAGAACAAGATGAAGAAAATGTGCAAGTAATGGTTGGCTTTGAGAATGAGGGGGAAATGGATAATAGGTCCCTTCAACAATATAAGCTCTATATCAACTCTCTACAAGAAAAGGTTGATACGTTGGATAATGCTTTCAATAGATTGATTTCTATTACCCATGGAATAATGAACAAAGCAATTTTTTGGATAATGTTTGGATTGTTTAAGGTTAGGAAAAGGAAAAGAAGAATGGAATCATCCTAGGAAGCAGACATTCCAACTGAGGACAATGTTGTAGAAGGAAAGTACCTTTGGAGTAATGAATTGAACCTGTTAAATAAGGAATGGGACCTGATTAATTGTCAAAATGTTTAGCTTGTTTATGTTGTTTCTTAGTTTTGAGGTCTTCATACCTATTTCGTGTATGGACAGTGTGCCTTCTAGTTTAGTGTTGTTTCCTATTTTTTAGTGTTTATCTCTAGACTATTTCTTGTTTCCTTTTTTGATGCTCTTTAGGTGGCCTGTTGGCCTGTTAACATTCTAAAATACTGATTAGGTGGTCTATTTTGTTTGGGTTTGAACTGCTAGTCATGAGGCTAATTTATTGATGCTACTTTGTATGGGATCAGGGCTCTAACCCTGCTCTTTTAATCAAAAACATGACAAAAGTGATAATTATATAAAGTGGTTATTGTTAATTTTCCTTTCTATTTTTAAATTGATTAAATTTTTATGTCATTGTCAAAAACCTCCATAAATTATATATAATATAAATATGTGTAAGAAAAATAACCTTATATCAAAGGGCTTGCATTTTTTAATATAATAGCTATAAATTATATGGAAAATAAATGTATTTAGCTTTATGATTAAAGAATGAGTGATGTTGAATGAATATTCTAAACTTTGTTTGTCTTTGGCTTAAATTATGATCTCTCTATCAATAAAGTGTCTTGGACCCTACCTTAACCTTATGATATGTCTTAGTTCAAGTCCATAGGTTTGATTATTCATGATTATAAAATATTATTATATGCATAGATTTTTCCTTGTTTAATGCATGCCTCTACTCTACTTGTTTCTTGTTTGTGTTATGGATACATGCACTAAATGGGGGATAACAAAGTAGTCAAATGAGTTAGTTTGGACATAACATGCTCACATTAGTGAAAAGTAAAAATAACATGGTTAATACCAACCCTTAAGGTAATCATGTTTTAATTTTTTAAAATGCAATCACATTTTGTGGAACATGAAACATGATGACATTTTATGTTACATAAAACATGAAATGTGATGGAATTTTATATTCCAAAACATATTATTGTATTTCATGTTCCACAAATTGTGATCATGTTTCATATTCCACAAAACACAATCATATTTCATGTTCCAAAAAACATAATCATACTTTTTAAAAAATTAAAGAAAAAATGTCCGTTTTGAAAACATGATTTCATTATGTCATGTATTCACATTTTTTATTCAAAAAAAAAAATCAATAGTATTTGGTAACGTTAATGTCAATAGATTTACTCATTTTATAATAATATTTGACAAAATTAACATAAAATGTCACATGTATTCTTAGCTTTCTAACCATACTTTTTATATTTAGAATATACTAATATTTTTTAATAAATGCTTCTATATTCCTCAAATACATACTATTATTTTTGTAATAACTTTTGGTTTGATTATAAAAATTGGTAGAAAAGTAAGTTTGTTCTACACTTCATTCTTTGCACATTAAAAAATATTATAGTTTGATTATTTTTGTGCAAGCTATGTGATATAATTTTCAAGATGCATCCACTTTAAAAAATCATTCAAAAAATTAAATAAAAAGTATAAAAAGTATATACTAATTCTAGTGCTCAGTCTTAACCATATTTTTTCCAAGTAGTTTAAAAGTATTAAAAACAACAAAAAAAATAGGAGGGAACACAACAAACACTATATTATATTTTAGTAAAAAAATAGGAACACTTTCGTGTACACACAATATTTGAACCTCTTAATTTTAACCATATTAAAAAAATTAGTAGTTTAAAAAATAGATTTAGAGTGCATCAAATTATTCATCCAAGTTCAGGTTTCGTTAGTTTTGAGAAAAAAGTAGCCACTTTTGATCCCCCATTTGTCCCCCATGTCCATGCACTTACCCTTCTTGTTGATGTGAAGTGGGTATTTCCTATTTAGTTTCCCTTTTGTAGTTCAAACAAGGCACATTATCTAACTAGTCATTACTTATGACCTTTTCACACATGTTCACATGTTTTAATTAATGATCGAGGAATATTTCTAGAAGTATCTTGTAGACATGTTATCTTATCCTCTAGTTGTCACATGTCATAAGATTAAGACACTTTTCATAATCCTAGCTAGTCATATCTCTCAACCTTGTCTATATAAGAAAGGTCTCATATGTACATTTTACATTGTGCATACACATGTTCCTTGATCATATTTAATAGATAATATAATTTACAAATACATTATTGAAAATTTATGCTCTTTTATTTCTATGTTGTAGAAGGATATTTTGGTTTTTAGGTGATACTTGGAGCTTGATTTCTTGAGTGACTCTAACATGGTATTAGAGCTTTAGATCTATAAATCCTCTTCTCATATTTGAGAGTGATTTGTGTATGAGCTTTTTCAAGGTTGAAAATATTGGTGGATATTAAAATTTTTAGTATGCTCTTCTCTCAAGCATCATATGATAAGCGTAGATTCAAGTTTGATTAGATCACCTTTATGGTTGATAGTAAATCTAAACACCTTGTTGGTCTACATTACCAACATTTTAATGTACCTTTGAAAAAGGAGCTAAAAGTAAACCTAGGTTTAGGCATTAAACTTAGAGGCTCCCCTTTCTCTATGTTACAAGATGAACATGAAGTAAACCACTCCTTGTGAGAAGTCATATGGTAGGAGAAAACTAAATCAATAAGCCAAGAATCATCACTAATAATGTTAGAAGAAATATATAAAGCATCAAAATCACCATCTTTTGAGTACTTTTTCATGGAAGTAACTCTTTTTCTTATTTTTGCACTCCTTCACATGTCCTCTCTTACCACAATTCCAACACTTTACTTTGCTCTTCTCAAGGGTTTTAGAACATCCTTTAGATTTATCTATCTTTTTATCCCCTTCATGCCCTCCCTTTTCTTTGGACCTTCGTTGCACATGCAAGGCATCTTGGAAGCCTACATTCATGGAATTTCTTCTCACCTCTTCTAAAAGAAGTATAGAAATGAGACTAGCCTTCTTCAATTTTATACCACCACCATTTATGGAAACAATTAGATTTTCCCAAAGGGGTAAAGAACAAAGCAACAAAATACATCTTATTTTTCTATCTTAACATCTTAAAATACAATATAACTTATAATCATATTGAAAGTATTTAAATGTTCTACAATAGAATCACCATTCTTCATTTTAAAAGAATATAAATATCTTTTGAGATACAATTTATTTGTTAGACTTTTAGTTTGGTAAATATCACCTATCCTCCTCCACAACTTGTATGCGATTGATTCTTCTATTGACTCTCAGTTGTTGATGTTTGTCACTCTCAATTGTTGATGTTTGTATTTGATGACAAAACTGGTTCTTATAATGGTGTTCTTTGATTGACATGTGTTGAAGCTACATGATTTGCAACTGGTTCATTAAAAAGATGCAAGATGTATTCTCTCACTAACTGTTAGGTTGATTGGTTCCCATGATATGTAGATGATGTATTCAGTTGATCATGCTCAGTTTGTGTTTGAATGATATGTATCTCTGACATGTGTTGTGTCATTGACATGGTAAAATTGTGTCATCTTGGTAAAACTATGACAAAACTCCCTGGTTTGGATAATACATGCGCACGGTTTTTACAATTAGGATGGTCTAATCTTGGTGTCATATGATTTGGTTCAGTTTATATCATGATTCCTTGGTTTTGTTTACATCATTTTGTTGGTCTCTTGAT
Source organism: Sequoia sempervirens (assembly GCA_007258455.2). NCBI lineage: Eukaryota > Viridiplantae > Streptophyta > Pinopsida > Cupressales > Cupressaceae > Sequoia > Sequoia sempervirens. Next base: position 8,590 of record VDFB02357608.1, on the reverse strand, counting down.
GCATATCAGTTGGTACTGATAGTGTTTATTTTTTAGGGTGCTACAAGTCAATTTTACATGATGACATGTTTTCTTGATGTTGGCAATGATTGATGTCAAAATCACTTGATGTTGGCAATGATACTTTGTGGAATTCTTTTATGGGCATGAGTTTAAGGATATTCATGACTATTCATTTTTATGACTATTCATTTTCAGATTTCAGATTGATGCTACTTCACTTTCAGGATATACACGATGTTCAGTTTTGGATCTACTCTACATGATATTCTTTAAGTGTTTATGATTATGTTGGACTGACAGTGTTGATAAGGCATTGTGCAGGTTATTCAAGTTGATCATTTTCATGATCATTTGAAGGCTCCATTTGAGGTTGCATGTCACAGGTTATTTGATCATATTACGCTTGATCATGTGTAGGTTAAGTTTGACAAAATAATCATTTCTCAGTTTCACTTCTCTATACAGGCCTTGCCATGATAATCAACATTGAAGTGTTCATAAGCATCTTGATTGATTATTTAATGTGGCATATAATATAAACCTTAATTGGTTTCTTTTGGCACATTGTATTGTTGTTTACCTTGGCATATCGGGTGGTTATTTCTTTTCACATTGGAGTTATCTTTATTAATGCCACATGGCAGTGAATGATTGATTATGATATATTAATGTGTTGGCATACATGGCTGAAGGATTTTCATCGTATTCAAAAACATTTTATTGAATTGTTTGATAAAACCTATTCAAAAGGTTAATGGCTTTGGGCTTTATTACAAAGTGAAATATATTCAAATTGAAAGTCACATGATAGTGACTAAGTTTTTAGGTAGGATCGTCTAAAGGCTTATATTTTGTTTTAATTAGAAGGTGAATGTCTTTGATTAAAGGCATATGGAAATATATTTCATTGTATTGTTGTATTGAGATTAAATATTAAAGTCACAATATACATGTGACTAACACCGACAACAACTATTATGATTATTTTTAGCAATATGGATATCATTTGACATTTAAGTGATGTTATGTTTCAACAAGTTTAACAGGGGTATTATTGCGGATTTCAAAATGATTATGTTGGTCGAATTGGACAACAGATTTTTAAGACATTATGAGTTTTTGTTTTATCAACCAAATTTCAAATGATTATCATTTTTTTATGAATTCTTCGAAAGACTTGAAGGAAAGGAAAGCTAGGGAAAAGTTACTTTTGGTTTCAATGTACAAACTCATGGAACCCTAGTCACCACCATGGATAGTTTATAAAAGTTTCTTTGTTGAGTGTTGTATGATCACTGTATAGAATGAGAACAGTCTTTTGGTTTTCCGACTTTCAATGGTTAAGAGCTCGAATGTGGAAGAAGATTTGGTGGCATATTTCCAACTAGGTCTTTAGGAACTTCTTGACAAGTCATCATGTTTTTCCATTTGGTTTCTTCCTCCATATTCAGGTATTTACAAAAAATTTTTGTGTTATTCAGGCCTTGTGAACAATTTGTTAAGAAAAAGGATTATGATTCTTGGCAGTTTTTAGTAGTTTGGTGTAGTGATTAAATCTTTAAAGACATTGTTAAGTTTTTTCAAAAAATAAGGAGGCTTAACTTGTGAAATTTTTTTTAGGGTTTCTCTAACCCTAACTCAAGGTGGTTCTTATAGTTACAAAACTATTTGCAAAAATGCTTATGCATTTTATTTAAGAAGATTTTGTTGTATTTCTCGGTTTGATTGTGAAGAGAAATGTTGTGAGACATCAAGCTTTATTCTTATAGTGACAAGAAATTATTTTACATTGAAAATCCTTTTGAATCTTAGATATTTGTATAAAAGAAGATGTTTTCAATTATATACAACATTCTTCAATGTGCTTAATGAGGATATTCATAGTCTTCTATTGACAGTCTAGGACTACAGTTGCATTTCTAGGGTATCGATAGAACACTATCATTGTTATTATGCATTGTAATGGAGTTGGTGCTCCTGTATTTTGTGGAGTTAGTGCTTCTAAATGTGAAAGAGTTGGTGCTCTAAGTGAATAAAGGAAAGATTTTTCAAGTGGTTTTTATTCCCTGAGAGGGTTTTCCACTCAGGACATATAATGTGTTATGTGATGGTTTTATGTGTGATTTTTCTCATCTATTTGATTTTAATGTTTCATCAGTAGTATTGAATAGTTATTAATCATTAGTCTTCCATATCTGCCAATGTATATGTCAGGTTTCATACATAAAAGGTTCTAATTTAAAGTGAGCTTTGATACATGTGAGAGTATTAAGTTTCACTTCTGTTAATGTTTCATGTTTAAATCATGGTTCACGCAAATACAATATTGTTCATGTACAAGTCAAACTTTTTCCTTGAACTATCATTTGGATTTTTGATTTAAAAGTTAAGTTTGCTTCACATATTGTCATTTGTCTTCTTGGTTCAAAAGAAAAATTACAATCTCGATTTTAAAATTTGTGACTTTCATAAATCACTGATTCACCCCCCCTCTCTCAATGATTTAAGTCTTCCAACAATTAGTATTATAGCATAGGGTCCTTTCATAGGTCTAATCCACCTAGGGTAGATTTTGGTTATTGGAAGTTTGTCAGTCATATCTCAAGATTTTGAAGTGTTGTGTCTGATATGGAAGAAAGTAGAAGGAATAAGGGAAAAATAAATTCACAACAAAATACTAATCATTAAATTCTGCCTGAATATAATGAGTTGTAATGAAGAATTCATATACAATAACTCTGAAAATGGTAGAATACCCTAGATCTAGAACACCTCAGTTCGAAGGTACAAATTTTATCTTGTGGAAATATAGGATGGAAACTTATTTATCTTCTTTAGGGTTTGAAGTGTGGTTTGCAGTAGAAAGAGGTTGCACTACATCTGCAACATCTTCTTCCACACATGAGGAGAAGAAAGCTCTCAAATTCAATGCTAGAGATATAAATGCTATTTTTAATAACCTGCCAAATAAAGTCAGTGCAAAAGTTATTCATTACACTAGTGCAAAGGAAATTTGGGACAAGTTGATTGAAATGAATCAGAATGGTGAGTTGCAAGAGGATATTTCTTTGGGTACTGAAATAAGTTGTGCAACATCTAAGAGTGAAGGTGTAAACCTTCATAGTTTTGAAAAGAATCTAAATGAATCCAAAGAAATCATCAATGAACATTCAAATGTTCAAGAAACTAGTGTAGAAGTAGATCAATTTTTGGGTGAAGTGAATTCTAAACAGGATTATGATGAACAAGAAAGTGAGATTGATTTGGAAGGTGAACTCTTGCATGCCTTAGATACTATTAAGTAGCTTAGAAGAGAGAATTAGGATTTAAAAGGGAAACTTCAACAAGAAAAAGATATCAAAGATAGGATATGTTCAGATCTTGTAGAAGCAAAGATACAAGTTGAAGAAGCTAGAAAGATTGAGGAAGAAGTTAAAAGCCAACTTAAGGAAAAAGAAAAGAGTATAGAAAAACTTGAGTGGCAAGTGGTTTTACTGAGGAACATTGATAAAACATCAAAGCAGTTAAGTGATGAGAAAATTAATGGGAATGGCTCTATGTCTTTGGATAAAATTATTGGTGCACATAAAGCTCCAAGTGACAAAGGTGGTCTAGGCTTAGAGGAAGGATAGTGCTCTAAGGTTAGAAAAACACCTAGAACAAAGGTAGATTTAAAATTTCATGCTGCTGACATTGAAACTGTAGGAGACAAACAACACAAGGATATCAACAGAGGAGGAAGGAATAGAACAAACAGATTCATAGGATCTCCCTTTTCTTGGCAAGGTAAATTGATGATGTATAAATGTTATTTTTCAAGCTATTGTTATTCTAGTTTTGAATATGGTCACAAAACATTTGAATGTTGGATTAAAGTGAAGAAAAATGATTGGAAAAGGAACTATAGTATTGTCACATGCTTCAGGTGTAATCAGTCAGGTCATATTGTAAGAAATTGTGAAAAATTGTCTTTAAAAGATGATGTAGGAGAGTGCAAATTTTTAGTTGTTTGCTATAGATGTAATGAATTTGGTCATAAAGCAAAGTTTTGCAGGGAGAAATCATCTGGAAATAATTCTTTAAGGGTCTAGAGAAGAAAGCAAGGAAAGGAGAAGGAAGGAATTAATCTTGTGTGTGATGCACAAGGACCATCTCTTAGCATTTAATGGTTATTTGGTTTTAGGGGGAGTAATCCAAAGTTTTATTTTCTATCCCCAAGGAGTCTTATAATGTAGTGGAACAATTTTTATTTTTTTTTGTTTTGGTGCAGTTTGTCATCTTCATGGACCGGGTGAGTTTGGTATGAAAGAACAGTGGTATATATGTGGTCAACAATCTTTTATAATAGATAAGTAGGATTGCGTTTAAGCTGAGATATTGTTTTGACAGTATACATGATATTTCATTTCTTGGAATGCATTCTATAGAAACAGGATCATAATAGAACCAGGTGTGAGGGTCTTGACAGTTCAAGAATTAATTCAAGCAATCACAATGTTTTATGGTAATCTTTTTTGAAAGTGAAGTGAACTTAACCTTCTTTTACAGTCATATGACAGTCATTCACCATATAAGACATAGTCAAGAGGATCTATGGTATGATTTCATGTTTATTTGGTTGCTTGGCTATACAGTTTGAAAGTGGAATGATTGTGATAATGATTTGTAGAAGCAGTAAGCTCAATAACACATGAAGTGATTTCTAGTATTGCTATAGTTTGTTTGGCGTTGGGCATGTTAATTGTTGACAGCTTTAATGTGCTAACCATGCTGGAAATGATAGTGTATTCTTGTTGCTCAAGTGTATCTTTGACAACATGCTTTTATGTCACAATGAATAGTGCTTATATACATTCTTGGATGGTGTGGAGTGATTTTTTTGGTGATAGATGAATTAACATCATTTAATGTCATTGTTTTGCACCCTAAATCAAAGTGATAGTGAGTAGAAATATATATTTTTTGCTATGATATCAATATAAGGGGCAGTGAAATCTTCAGAGGCCAATATAGACATTAGAAATTCTCTTCATACGTTCAAATGCATACAAATAATCAGAGATGCAGAGCTTGGCTCTAGTGTTGGCAAGGCCATTGGTGATAGTATTATCCATGGTTCCATGACAATGTTTTGGAACTTTTGTGGAATACCATTGCTTGAAATATATAGTGTTTGCTTGAATGGTGGTACATGATATTGCTGCAATCATACAATGACAATGATATCATTTCTTTCTAACATTCACTAATGAAGAAGGAGCAAATGTAGGTTTGATCATAGTAGTATTTTGTACAATGAGGATAATTTACAGTTTTTCTCAGTCAATGCTGTCAGTGCTATCTTGTTCTCAATAGGAGTAGTACATATGACAACGGTTTATGTTGATATCATACATCTGTGTTGATAGTGGAACATGTGTAATAGTGACTTAGCTTGTACAATCAGTGATTTGAAGGAGTAATGGTTTACTTTGGTTTACATAGTGATTTTCATAACAAGTATTGCTATGAACCAAGAAGTAAAAGACAACATGAATGATGTTTATACAAAATTTGTGGATAGACAATCCATTCAATAACAGTGATTGTTCTCTAATCTAGCAAAAATGATAATGCTATAAATGGTTTTTGATGCTTTGAAAGGACAACATACTCTTCTATGATGGAAAGTGAGTATAGTGATGAAACTATATGGACAGTGGTAAAATCATGTTGATTCTTTTTTTGGCTTGCATGCATACTGAATTTGTTAATGGTACCGAGTTTTGATTGTATATTGCTTTGGTTCACATGTAACATTATATGAACAATTCCTGAACTTCTTTGTTGATCAACATATAGAAATAGTGATGCTTTACACTAAAGGAAATTTTATTGAAGGAAAGATAAAAGATCTTCTACCAAGATTTAGTATATGCAAAGTGTCAGGGGGAGCTTCATGTTGCAATTTTGTCTTTAAGTATCTTAGTTGACAGAGTCTTTGATTGTATTTATACATGTTAACACAAGGAGTTATATGCAACATAGCTGTTTGTTTATGAAGTGGTGATATATTAGTTGATCCTAGAGTTTTGATTCATACTTTCAGATGGATATGTGTTAGTTGGACTCTCAGTTATTTATCTTCATGGCATCTCACATTTTCCTCTTTCATCCTTTGTCGTTGAGGAAAAAAGGGGGAGAGAAAGTATGTGTTTTTCCATCAAGGACAAAGGGGGAGTTTGTTGAATCTCAGTCGTTGATGTTTGTCACTCTCAATTGTTGGTGTTTGTCCTTGATGACAAAACTAGTTCTTATAATGGTGTTCTTTGATTGACATGTGTTAAAGCTACATGATGTGCAACTGGTTCATTAATAAGATGCAAGATGAATTCTCTCATTGATTGTTAGGTTGATTGGTTCCCATGATATGTAGATGGTGTATTCAGTTGCTCATACTCAGTTTTTCTTTGAATGATATGTATCTCTGACATGTGTTGTTTCATTGACATGGTAACACTGTGACAAAAATCTTTGGTTTGGATAATACATGCACATGGTTTTTATAGTTGGGATGGTCTAATCTTGGTGGCATATGATTTGGTTCAGTTTATATCATGATTTCCTTGGCTCTGTTTACATCATTTTGTTGGACTCTTCATGCATATTGGTACTAACAGTGTTTATTTTTTAGGGTGCTACAAGTTAGTTTTACATGATGACATGTGTTCTTAATGTTGGAAATGATTGATGTCAAAATCACTTGATGTTGGAAATGATACTTTGTGGAATTCTTTTATGGACATCGCTAATGCTTTCGCACAACAACAACTCGCATAAAAATATGATATCCTATCTCTCTTGAAAGGTAAATCTCTATCAACAAGCCTCAAGATAACCCCAAGGTCTCTCTAATGTCGTCTTGACAATGGATAAACAACTCGATAATGTGAAAATGCCGTAATCACAATGGCCCCAATACAAAGCAAGCAAAATATCGAATCTCACTTATCAGATCTAACAATATGATGATACTTCAATCCTAAATTTAATCCAATAATCAAAGAAATAACAAAAGATAAGGGTTTCAAAGAGATTTCTAGATTAATACTACTCCTAAGGTTAACAATGCAAATGACAAAACACTTGAAATGGACCAATCCCTCAAAACTGATTTCTACTTGACCCAGATGGATTTGCAATCTTAAAGAAATAGTGCAATCTTCTAAGGTGTTAAGATTTTTAGATCATGAACATTCATTCAAACAACCCTATTGCAATTGAAATGAATAAACCCTCACAATCGAACTAAGCACAATGAATATAAAGGTCCAGGCTAACTTTGCAAAGCAACTAACAATCAGTTGGTTGCAAAAAGTATGGACCAGGGATTGTTGCAACACTTCAAATATAAAACCATAAACATCATTGAATCAAATCTAATCTAAATATCGATTCTCTTCAAAGCAATTCTAAAGATTGAATAACAAGAACCATGCAAGATAAGGAGAACACAAGTATGGCACCAACTCACAATGTCATTACTTGCATCAAATTATCCACTGTAGCAACAATTCCAGCTTTCTGTTACAATATTTGCTTGAGAACAACTACTTGCTAACTCTTGCTCTAATTATCTCTCTATTTATCTATATCTATATTTATGTCTATCTCTTACAAATGAGGCAAAATGCCATATTTATAGAACCCCCCAAAACCTGTCAGCCTAGATAGTGTTTTACAATAATAATTAGGCACAATAAGTCAGCCAAGAGAAATTTAAAATGGGATAAAATATGCATTAAATGCAAAAACTTCATCCAAGTCAGCCTGGGATCTCCAATGCAGCCTAGACCAATGCATGTCAAAATAATAGGGAAGCACAAATCTCGATGTAGCCCATCATTAACTACCTTCCCCTTTGTCTTTATTTTGATCCAGCATTTCATGCACCTTCAAAAGCACCTTATCCAAGTCAACCACCAGTGGTAAAGGAAAAACCCTAAGTTGCCTCTCGATTGATGCAATTTCTTCCCTTGATTGTTTCACCGATTTATCCCACTCAACCTTCTATGTTAAATATTTATCGATAACAACAATGTAGATGGTCGCATCATCTAACTGGTGTTCAGTAACAGAATCATCACTAACTGGAGCATAAAAATCATGCCACCACTTTCTCAATTGCTCTAAACTAAAATACTTAGGGGAAATCTTCCTACTCCCTGTCATAATCTCAAAGAAAGCAATGCAGCCATTATAGACACCAGCTAGGGTATCATCAATTTGTCTCCTCTGTTTGTATATCTTCTTCAGAACCTTTTGCCTGATCTACAATGCTTCAAACCACTCCCAAGGTTCAACAACTATGGAGGAAGGAATAATTTTATCACTTACTAGCTTATCTTTGGTGTACTCCATAATTGTTTTAGTTTTTTGCAGCAGGAGATCTGTATCTTCTTTGTCCTGAGCCAATACTTCTTTCAACCAATCAATTTCTCTCATAGCATCCTTTCCAGATGACAAAATGTCCCTGATAGCATTAGTTCCTTTTGTTTGCACCCTTTGCAGCCAATTTGTAGTAGCAAGAGTGAAGGCTCATTCTCTC
>VDFB02357607.1:0-23325 GCA_007258455.2 Sequoia sempervirens | reverse complement strand
AGGAGATATATGCAATAGAGAGAAATTACACATGGGAGTTAACTAATTTTCCTCCCAACAAGCAAGTTATTGCGGTAAAATGGGTCTACAAGACCAAGTGCAATGTCGAAGGAAGGATAGAAAGGCATAATGAAAGATTAGTTGTCAAGGGGTACAAACAACAGTTTGGGAGAGATTATAATGAGAAATTTTCCCTCATTGCAAGGATGGAAACTGTGTGGGCAGTCATAGCAATTGCAGCCCAACACAAGTGGAAGGTGTTTCAAATGGATGTGAAGTTCACCTTCCTTAATGGAGTGTTGAAAGAAGAGGTTTATGTGGAGCAGCCATTTGGATATGAAGTTCTGGGTCAAGAATACAAGGTGTATAGGCTGAAGAAAGCTATTTATGGGCTGAAGCAAGCTCCACACACATGGTACAATAAGATTGACTCATATTTGATGAGCAATGGCTTTAGCAAAAGCGATGGTGAGCCCACTCTTTTCTTCAAGGTAGAAAATGGTAAGATTTTGATTGTTGTCTTGTATGTTGATGATCTAGTTTTTACTAGGGATGATGATTTCCTCATTGCTGATTTTAAAGAGGCCATGAAAAGTGAGTTTGAAATGACAGATTTAGGTCTTTTGAGATATTTTCTAGGCATAGAAGTAAAACAAATGCATGATGGTATATTTATCTCTCAAGCAAAATATGCAAATGAAATCTTGAAGAGATTTAGGATGCTTGAAAGCAAGCCTGCCTCAACACCAACAACCATAGGTCTAAAGTTGAGCAAGGAAGATTGCAGCGACAATGTGGATCCGACCATGTATAAAATTTTGGTTGGAAGCTTAATGTATTTAACTGCAACTAGGTCTGATATAACACACAGTGTGAGTCTTATTTCCAAATTTATGGAGACTCCAAGAGACACCCATTGGCAAGCGGGTAAAAGAATCATGAGGTATGTGAAGGGCACCAAAGGACATGGTATTTTGTACACTAGAGGAAATGAGTTTGAGCTAGTTGGTTACACAGACAGTGATTGGGCAGGAAGTTTGGATGATAGGAAGAGCACATCGTGCTATGTGTTTCACTTGGGTTTAGGAGTCATTTCATGGGCTTCCAAGAAATAACCCATAGTTTCCCTATCTATAGCAGAGGCTGAGTATATAGCAGAAAATGCAGTAGCATGTCAAGCTATTTGGCTAAGAAGAATCTTGGAAAATTTTGGAAAAGAACAAGAGGATGGAACAACAATCTTTTGTGACAATTTTTCATCAATAGCCTTGACGAAAAATCTTGTGTTTCATGGAAGAAGCAAGTACATTAAAATTAGGTATCATTTTATCAGAGAATTAGTTGAGAATGGTGAAATTAAAATGGCATTTTGTAGGTCTAAGCAATAGCTAGAAAACATATTCACCAAGCCTTTGAGCAAGGACAGTTTCGAGCGCCTAAGGAGCAGATTGGGCGTTGTTGATTTTGATCAGGATTGATCCTATTTCGTCGACTCAGGACAAAGGGGGGGTGTTGGAAAATTAATTTCTCCTAAGCCTGCTCTCACATCAGCCCCTTGCTTCACCTACCCATCAGGAGCCCCCACTTTCAACGACATTTTTTGGGATCTTCATCCCTGCAACTTCTGACAGCTCCAGAAGTTAATGCTGGTAGGAATTTTTGAATTCCAAAATTTACTCCGGTAGGTGATTTCAAATTTTGAGAGGGAATGTAGAAGAAAAAAAAGGAATGAAGAATCAAGTATGTTATACACTTTTTCTTTGTGTAGCAACAGTCTGAGGAAAGAATTTTTTTGTTCTTTGTGTGATTCAGAGAATTTTGTACACATCAACAGTTGTATTTTGTTTGTTTTTGTGATTGAGCAGTGATTGCTCCTGAAGAGCTCTGTGTAGCTCCTGAAGTTTGTTTGTTTGGTTGAGCAGCTCATGAAAGCTCCCAGAAGTTTGAAGTTTGTAGCTTAGATTTTAGTTTCTGAGTTTCATGCTTCATCTTTCATGTATTGTCATTTCCAGCTTAGTTAATACAAAAAGAAAATATTGCATGCCCAGGTTTGTCTCATGTTTTTTGTGCTTCCGCATTTTGTGTATTCCCCTATTGTGTTTTGGGGAAATAGAGCAGCAGCTATGTAGCTTTCGTTTTATTTAAATTTTTGACAATTAAGTCATATGGAGGAGGTTCAAGTGTGTATGGTGGTCATGTTGGCTATGGTGGAAGTAGTGCATGAAATGGAACATATTCCAACACACAATTTGGAAGGAGGAATGACTTCATAAATCTCTTTCTTAGATTCATTTTGGAATTTAGAGACAATAGATGCAATTGTTGGTGGTTTGATGTCTTGTTTCTTGCAACTTCTTTGGAGTTTGGGAAGGAGTTGGCTTACACTTTCCCTCCATTTGACTTGTCTCTTTAATTTCTTCTTTGACCTTGTGAATGCTTGGGAAAAATTCTTTTGGATTATCTAATAGCCTAGCTACAACTCATGTATCTCTAAGACAATATCTTACCATTTCACAATAAAAGATTCAAAGAATGCATGCACAAATGGGGATTTTTCAAAATGACAAAGAGCAGAAAGTTAGGGGTTTGATGGAAAAAACTACAAAGATGAAAGATGGCCTTCAAGCTACATATTCCATGAAACTCGATTTATAACAGGCTCATTTTGATGCACAAATGAGATGGAATCTAGCTTGGATGGCAAGGTTAAAAGGGTAGCTATAAACCCTATACAATCAATTAAGCAGTGGAATAGGCATTAAGGAAGCATGAATATAGTGGCAGAGGTATTTAGATTGATTTCCACAATAAAAGATTTACTTGTACAGTGAACGATAAATTCCTTAAAGATTGCAATGAAGGAGATAGCCACCAATCCTTAAAAATTTATTCAATGATTGATGAGGAGGACAATTCACATTTTTTGGGTCTCCATGCATGTTAAGAAAAAATCATGACAGTCCCAGAGGAAAATAGAGAGGATAGTTACACATATGAACAAAAGATAGGGATATGCATGAACAAAGAGTAGAGAAAAAGAAAAATATCTACATGCTCACTCAAGAAGGGTTGACAGTCATACTTCAATAAGGGAGGTTATGACAATCACATGCATTGAAAGGTAGACATTTGTAAACCAACAATCATCATGAAGGCTAAGCTAAATATGACAGTAAATCCTAAATTCAAGAAATTGACTTTGTGACAGTCATGTAATTAAAACTCAAAAGGATAGTTTCCTTGAGACAAGTTATAGGTAGAATGGAGATTTCATGGAATTCAAGGGCAGTTTAGAGATAGACACCTACATGAATCTTCAGATGTCTAGTAAATGGATAGGTCTGTCATAGGCCTAAAGGAGATACAGTGGTGTAATTCTCTTGAAAAAAAAATTATGAGAAAGAAAAGAAGTATGAATGAATAGAGGACAAAGTTTGAAAGTAAAGGGACTTTGACAGTAGCAAAGATCATGATCAAATCTTCATGGATAGTCCATAGTAGCAATTAGAATGACAACAAAAACTACATATGACAGTCACTATGTATTGTGATATTGCTCATTGTTACTCATTGTTGCATGGGATAGTCAAAAGAAAAAGACAATGCTATGAAAATGTACAAAGGACTGTTCTATGGTTATGAGAAAATCAAAAGGCATAAATATGAATGACAGTAGATTCAAGTAATAAGGAAGAGATTGAAAGCATAAATGGATAGAGTTTATGGTGAGGAGAAATAGTGGATTTGATCTTGAGATGTGGGAGACTTTGTCCAGAATCTACTAGTAGTTTTCAATCAACTGTGTAGGTGTTTAATGTATACTTAGATTCAAAGCATTTTTTGATGCATTGTGCTAGTTACACATCTTTGTCCAAAGGTTTTCATTTCTATGCATATGTTTCTTTTCCATTTTGTGTATAAAATCCAATATCATAAGAAACCTAAAAGGAAGAGTTCATAAGGGGATTGTAATGATAAGTTATCAAGCAACAAAATGATAGTCCATGGAGAGATAGGTGTGATAGTGATGTTGAATTTTCTTAGATTGACACTCCTAAGAAGCATTGAGGATGACAGTTCACAAAATGAAGGGCCATGTTATCAAGGTAAAAAGAATACAATGGTCTTCAAGTTAGTATTAGACTAAGCTTCAAAGGAGGTGTCTATTAACTGTGAACAATAACAAGCCTGAACAACCACAAAGGAACAATTGGAATGATTAAATTATCACCAAGAGAGTTAGGAGACAACCATATGAACATAGTGTGAAAAGGTGGATAAAAATGAAGAAGATATGCCATGACAATCAATTGTTTACAAAACCTTTTTGACATAGATCTATCAAGAAATCCTTTTGAAGACAAGGGAAAAAGTATGGTTTCTTGAAGGAGTTTGTGTCTATATGGAAATAATTCCATGTGCAAAGGACAATCCCTATGTAATTCAATTAATGAGAGGATGGATAGAAGCCATATAAGATGATGAACCCTATTCAAAACCCTTGGAAGGAGGTGCACAAAGGTCAGATCATAAAGGACAGTCATCGAAAGGAAGCCAAGGAATTTAAAAGTTATGGAATAGTATTGATTTCTCAAACAAAGCTCTATCAGTAGTGCATAAAAATATTGAAGACTGTAATTATAGTGAGTTGACATGATCATACCATCATCACTGAGGGAAGTTACATGTATGAAAAGAGGTTAGTTATATATGAAAGGACAACCCCTATGTAAATCAGGCCATAGAAGATCTTTGTAATATGGCAAGTTGAAGAGAGCATATTCTAGTATTCATAAAAGTGTACAGTGATAGAGAGATAGTCTTCTAATAAGAAAAACATGTGCAAGTCAAAAAGAGCAATATACAAGCTGAAATGACTATATATTAGGAAAAATGATGAAAGTTCAGTAAATATATGGGCATAGGATGAAAATGCAAAGGAATGGAGAGTTTTGTGATGATGTCAAGTGATAGAAAACTACCCTTAAAGGCTTCCCATGGCCTAGGGATCTTCTTACCATCTCAAAACTCTCTCACATGTATCATCATGCACGGGGAAGTTTTAGACATTCATGAAGGAGGATGGGCAGTTTGGTAGTCTTTATGGACTTCAATGACATCATGCAAGCATTTAGGAGGGGATTATGGAGCAGTTGAGGTAGAGATGATGATAAGGACAATAGTTGGAGCTTCTTAAGGGAAGGTTGCAAGCATCTAGGAGTAGTTCAAAAACCTTCCAAATATCTAGGGGCCTCATCACTAGTTAGAGCACAATTGAAGGAGCTTGAAGGGGTCAACCAACCAACTTTGAAGAGACAATGTCAAACAAGAACTTCTTGGGCGTGCAAAGTAGGTTGGCCTATTTTTGAGCTTTGTAACTTTGTCAAATTTAGTCCCTATATGCTCTCCTATGTTTGGGATGAGATATAGGACCCTTAGGCTAGCATTTTCAATTAGTTATTTCTTGTTTTTAAGCTCTGAAAGAAAAAACATAGCATTGTAACCCTTATTTTTTCTCAGTAATACAAATGAGAAAACACATTTTGTAAACACATTTCAAGCAAAGGATATAGATTTCAAACCTTTTCTGCTGTAAGAACACATTTCTATTCAAAAAATTCAATGATTTTTGCCTTCTCAATAGTTGTTTCACTGTGTGCATATGAATGATTGATATATTTTTGTGTTTTATGTTTAAATCCTCCAATATGTTGTCTCATTCCAGCACCTTTAGGAAGAAATTTTTTCTTATACAGGTCATAAGCTATGTTACTATAGCATTGTAAATTCTCACCCTTGACAATTTCACACTAGATTTTTCTCCCTCGTATGTGCATGGACCTAGTCGTGTTTCTAATTTCCTAAATTATGCATTCTATGGCCCATTTTAACATTTATCAAGAAATCACATGCATAAAATTGTAGACATTTAATATTTTTCTCCCAACATTTTACACCCCACAAAATAGGGTTGGGACAAGGGTGCCTTGGGTGACTTTGTCCCCCCCTATTTTGGCTCCAATTTTTAATATGTCAGAGTTGGCACTTTATTATTTGAATTTCAAATGTCAAGCGTCGACTATTATAATTTTATTTGTGGTAAATTAGATTATTGCATATAAATACCTATTCACTTCACCATTTGAGGATATCTAGCAAGAAGTGATAAGAATTGGGAATCAAGAATATTATCAAGCAATTATTATCAAGTCAAGAGAAAGATCATTGTGTAATTTTATTATCAAATCATCATGTCAAGTTTTATGTGATTTTTTTCATGTTTATGCATACATTTGGTTTGTGAGGACTAACCCTTGTAGGTATTCAAAGCAATCCAAGTCAATTTTCAATCAAGCCTTGAGGAGATGTGCATGAATTTAGTCCTATATCTAAGTGGTGAGTTGCATCCAATTGTTGATTCATAATTCGTTTATCATTTAGCCTCTATCCCTCAAAAGCATAAGCTCTCCATTATTAATTTTGTCATTGTGGAGGTAGAAACACCAACAGGGGGTTTGAACAAGGCAAGCCCCTATATGGCACAACCCTTCCTCTCTCTTTGAATGTGTAGGTTACACATCTAAAGAAGATTAGAGGGAGATTTAAGACTTTTTCATCATTGTTGCATTGAAACCCTACAACTTGGAAAGATACAAAAACTCAATTATTCCAGCACCTAAGAAGATCTAACAATGGGATCCAAAAGGAAGAAGCCTTTGATCATACACCTGAGGACTATGAAGATAGATTGTAAATTTAATTACTTAGAAATAGGCTCCCTGGGTGACTTAGTCCTATAAATTCAGCTCCAAATTAATATGACAGGTGCATAGAAGTCTACTCAATCTATTTTTGAGAACCAAATTTGTCTATGACTTTCCTAATTTGTTGTTTTTTACTTCAAAGTAGTTCATTTTCATTGTTAGCTAGTTGCATCAGTGAATTTCCTATAAAATCCATTTCAAACTCCCATTCTTAAAATGGATTTGAAGCCCAAGGGTTGGTTGACTCACCTTTCATGTTGTAAGTTAATCTTGTGCCCTTGCCACCTTCAAATTCTAAATGATATGCACATGTGGAAAAGCCTTGAGATCCTAAGGTGAAGTCCTAGGGTTTCACTTTTCAACCTAAGTATCATTTTGGTGAACCTCATGCATTAACATTATAAACCTTCTGAAATCTAAAGAATATCATCCTAGATCTATGGTTAGCATTGCAATATTTTGCATTCATTGTTTAGGTTCCTTTATGACATCAAAAAACATAAAAATCCAAAAAATTGCAAATCATATTGCATCATAGGTTGTAATAAGGTTAATTTCATTCATCATAGGTCAAATCTAAATCTTAATTGTATTTACAAATCTACATTAGGTCATTTTAGAGTTGAAATCAAATCTAAAAAAGTTTTCATTGCATTCATATGGGAACTTTTCATATAGTCAAAAAGGCAAAAAATTATATTGTTTTGTTGCAAAAAGATCTCAAGATCATCATTTTTTCAAATTTGCACATTAGGATCAATCAATTTCTGCATTTTACATTTGAAATTTGCATTTGGAATCACACTTTATAGCTTGAACATTTTGAAATTTTTTGCATACTTGCATTTTAAAAATTATTCACTTTCAAGCTTGCATGATCATAAAACAAAAAACATTAGACAATATTGTAGACACTCAAACTTTGAAATTAAAAAAAACTTTACTGAAAAAAGTTCCCTAGGCACCCTTGTCCTACCAATTTTGGCTCAAATTTCTATGATAGAACTCTCTCAAGATCCATCTAGATCTACTTTCATTTTTCAAATTATTGTAGTTTAACAGTCAAAGCTTTATTGCATACATATAATATTATTATAATGGCTAATTTTTTTGGAAAAATGTGGACTTCTTTGAAATCCTTGGTGGATGTTTCATGTTGTGTGTTTAAAATGACCCTACCTTAGATGATAACATTCATATTCCTTCATCTCCCAATGTATATCTTCTTAAAAAATATATCTTGAGGAAAGAGAAGGAAATCATGAATTAATTCATAAATAATACCTTGACTAACCTTGAGAACAATGTATTCCTTTATCCTTCAACAGAATGGCCTACTCACTCATATCAACAATCAATAGTACCTATCATACCACCACTTGATATTGTTTACACATCACATAGGGAAAGTGATTTACAAGTCATACCTCAACCTAGGAACATGAAAAAAATTATTGATAACAAACATGATGAGCCCATACCACTTAATGATCCTCCATCCTAGGAAAAAAAAAGTTACTAATACACCCGTTAGCTTGTGACAATGCTATGGCCAAGGCTTTAGGATTTTGAAAAAGCAAGGATGTGATACAAAGAATGAACATGAAATCCATTCCCTTTTGGAACAAATACCATCAAAAGAAACAAAATGCATAGCTTATCAAGGTCCTCCACCTTTACATCAAAAAATTTCACCATCATCCAAACCATGTAAGATACATGGTCCCATTAGAAAAGGTTTGTTACCTACTCCATATCCTTTTTTTTGGCATTAAGCATACTTTAGGAACACTTTTACAATTAGCATTCATTACACTACCACCCATAAAAGAAAGAAGAGATATTAAAGGAAATAATGAAATCACATTGTATTGTACATGTCATAGAACATTTGGACACATTAATGATGAATGTCATCTTTTGAAGAAGAAATTGGAGGAGCTAGACCCTTACAATGATAATTTTGAAAGGATAATAGATTAAATTTCATTCATTTTCCTCCTTGCCATGTGGTAGTGGTAGTGTCATATAATTCTCACTACCATACATGGGGATTTAAATAGGCTTTTATGAAATCATATTTCATTTTGCAAGGAGAAAATTGTTATCATTCATTGTGGCTCATCTTTGTCCTTAAACTTGGGGGGAAAGGGTTGGGTAGCCCTACGTTAGATGTATTCCTTACTAGAAGGGATCCCTTTATATCTCCTTAAAATATTAGCATAGGAAGTACACTAACAATTTAAGGGGGGCATATAATACCCCACACATTATTTGTATAAAAATGGTCCCTTTTTGATGCAATGCTAGAGGAAGAAAATCACTCTCACAATCTCAACTTAACCAAACTCAATCAAATCTTTCATGTCCATTCAATTAGGACTCTTTTCCCTTCATAAAACTCATGATTTCAAGACACCAAACTGAGTTCCAAAGAAAAAAACCACTTGTGGAGTCCTTAAACACTTTGAACGACAACAAAATGACTGTCCCATACCTTTTCATCAACATAAACAACTCAAATTTATGAACTTACATAAGAGATTGTCCCAACTTAGCAATTAGGCCCTTTTAGGGTCCAAAAAATAGAAACTTCTCATTACCATGCCCATTTATCCTTGCAAAAACCACAAATAGATGTAAATATACCTGCATAAGTTGTTTAAATCAATCCCCAATCTGTATTCTTGACATTTTATTAAACACCTACCCCAAGCCATTCAATTTTGGCTCCAAAAAGGTGAATGTCATCTCACTACCATGCAAGATCAGTATTTAAAAGAACACAAGAACTATTTAATTCATCAAATCCTATTTTGAGAGACTTCAAAACAAACCTCCATAACCTTCTAACTTACTGCCACCCAAGTAGAACATTCTTTGCATCATCAAACACAGAATTCTTGACTGATCTAACTCCTAGTAGCCATGCCATTAAGGATTGTCAAACATATATTTTAACCCACACACAATCTCTAGTCTATGATGAAAATTTTGGAAACCCATTAAGGGTTTCTAAATCATATAAAAAATTCAACATATGTTTCTTTGAAAAGAAATAACCAAATCAAGACTGTCTACATACAAATTAGGCCTAATAGGCTTTGTTCCAATAGGGTTTATTGAATTTACTATCTCCAGGAATATTTTCTCCTAACCAACACTTGGAACTCACCAAATTAGGTTTACTTATGCTTAATAGTCCATAAAAAGTGCATTTCCAAAGCTATTTTAACAAACCCTAGGTGTTGTTCCTTTCTAAACTCTGTTTTAGCAGACTATGCATAGAAATCTAGTCCTAAACTTCAATTCTCCACACTTTTTGACCCAAAACCATTGAAATATGAATGAACATCCATAAATGACTAATCTCACAAAAAAATAGAGGATTCCATTGGTTATTAAAGGAGAAACACAATTTCATTACCTCATTGTTTACCCTAACAAGGGTTTTCCATAGTTTTCAGAAAATCCTTTATAACTTTCACAAAACTCTAAATTACATGAGAAAAATTGCATAAGGAAGGTGATTGGACCTGATATCACCTACAAACATTTATATATGAATTCATGCTCATACAAGATTGTACAACCTCAAAAAATAGAGAAATTTTGTAGAAAAATGGAATAAAAATAGAGTTCCCTTTATTCCCAATGACCCACGAGTTACAAAAGTTTCTACAAGGAATTTTTAAAGAAATTCAAACTGGCTCTTTAGGTTCTAACTACCTTTAATGACCCAAATTAAAACATGACCCTTCACCTTCCAATGTTGCTTTTTAGCAATTTTGCAACTTTGTGACAACTTTTACATTTATTCAAATTTTGACATCAAACTTAAAACTTGACCTCCTAATGACCTAAACACATGAAATGTGATCAATATAACCTTTTAACATTGTAAAAACAACAAAATTTATCATCCTTTCAAAATTTCTCCAAGGAATCACAAGTTTGTCCTGATGCTCCTACATCATTCTCCCACCCAAAAAAAATTCAAGTCCACTTGAATGTTAAAGTTGTCCACAAAACTACATCCCTTGTATGCTCTACTTTTGGTACCCATCTAACAAAACATCTAACTAGGAACCCATTATGGCCCTCTATCACATATCTAAAACTTACTTATGACTCCTTTGGAACAACTATCTCAAATATGGCCTTTTACACTGAATCAACCCTCAATTCAGCCTCTTTTTCAAAGAGACTCCTCTCAAATCACATGAACAATCCTTGAAACCTCTTAATAGTCACTAGAAATCCAACAAAACCTCAGAATCTTCTAGTTTTAGGTCTCCACTCACTCATCTAGACCCACTTACACAAAACCCTCCTTTTCTTTACAAATTGCTAGGGCTCATTGAAAATAATATACCCTGACCTCACACAACCACAAAACCACTTCCAACAGGATTATTTATGCCTATAAAAACTCATTCCATCCTAAAAAGGTGCTGCCTCAAAGATCCCTACACACTTCCTTCATAAAACCTCTCTTTTTCACTAGTTTTCACCCTAAATCAACTAGAGTTTCTTATTCTTTCACACATTTGGTCTCCTCCAACCTCTTAGACCTTTAAAACATGACAAATTACATCTGTTCATATAGTTTTCAACAAATCCTATCAATTTTTCAACCCTTTACTTCAAATCACCATCTCTAGCCTTGCTCCAATGGCTTAATTTCTAAATTTTCCACAGGGAAGCGTGGAGTTCTTTATCCAAATATCTCTTCCTTGACCAAATTATCTATTCATACACCTACCACTAATATACCAAGCCAATTCCACCAAGAAATAGTTGGCACAAAAAGGCGGAATGGCCTTTCACTCCATTTTTACAGTCAAAACCCTTAACCCCTGTTTTACTGATCCGCTTGGAGAAATCAGACCACCACAAGCTTGAAACTCAATATAAAACTCTCAAATGAACTTTTAAGTGATGCTAACACCTATGTCTCTCAATTCACATACATTATAGATTGCACATAAATACCTAATAATTTCATAATTTGAGGATATCTAGCAAGAAGTGAGAAGAATTGGGATTCAAGAGCATTATCACAAAATTATTATCAAGTCAAGAGAAATCAAGAGCAATATCATTGCAACAATTCATTGTCAAAGCCTCATGTCAAATTTGTTCATTTTTATGCATATATTTTGTTTGTGAGGACTAACCCTTGTAGGTCTTCAAATCAATCAAAGCCAAATTGAAATCAAGCCTTGAGGAGATGTGTATGACTTCAGTCCTTCAAGGAATCATATATAAGTGGTGAGTTGCATCCCATTTTTGATTCAACATTTGTTTATCATTTAGTCTATATCCCTCAAAAGGATAAGCTCTACATTATTAATTTTTCCATTGTAGAGGTGGAAACACCAACACATGGGGTTTTGACTGAGGCAAGCCCCAATATGGAACAATCCTTCCTCTCTCTTTGAATGTGTAGGTTATAGATTTGAATAATATTGTAGGAAGACTAAAGACCTTTTCATCATTATTGCATTGAAACCCTACAACTTGGCAAGCTACAAAAATTCAATTATTTCAGCACCTGATGAAGATCTGAGAGCGAGATACAAAAGGAAGAAGCCTTTGATTAGATAACTAAGAACTATGAAGATAGATTGAAAATTTAGTTACTTAGACATAGGCACCCTAGGTGACTTAGTCCAGCAAATTCAACTCCAAATTTATATGGCAGGTGAACACAAGTCTGCTTGGTCTATTTCTGAGAACTAAATTTGTCTATGACTTTCTAGATTTGTTTTTTTTATGTGTCAGAGTACTACATTTTCACTTTTAGCTAGTTGCATCATTGCATTTCATACAAAATGCATTTCAAACTCTCATTCCTAAAAATGGATTTAAAACCCAGGAGCTAGTTGACTCACCTTTCAAGTTGTAAGTTAATCTTGTGCCCTTGCCACCTTCAAATTTTAAATGATATGTACATTTGGAAAATCCTTGAGATCATAAGGTGAAGTCCTAGGGTTTCAATTTTTAATCTTATCATTTATTGAGGCTTACACTTGATACAATAGATTCTATCAAAGGTATCAGTTTATAGAAATTCTAAACAACCCTTTGATCTATAACCCCTAAGCTTGATACAATAGATGTTATGGTATCGGTTTATAGAAATTAGTTGTTCCCAGAATGTCCACTTGAAGAAGAACCTTAGTTGTTCCCAGAATATCCCTATGAAAAAAATCTCCAGCTCTTTTAGCCTTAAAATGCATGTACCTTAGCTTACAATGTCAAATAAGTGAGGAGAAAATTGAAGAACCTTAGTTGTTCCCAAAATATCATAGTCTGTGATGTATCTTGATGTTATTCATTCATGTAATTGATGAGAAATGTACTATGTAATGACATTGTAGCCTTAGGTGCCAAGTAAATCTTGATATTGTAATTTGACTTTTGAAGTGAATATAAGAATCTGACTCATTTTAAGTGGACATGTGTAGCTATGATTGAATTTAGCCACTAGTTATGTCTTTTTTAATTTGGAGTATATTCATGTCATTTACAATAATAATAATAAAGTTATAATTAGGAATGGGTTATTACAAAATAACTCTTTTTGATCTTGTGATTAGGGCCTTATATTTCACCATGTTAATAGTGTAATAGAAGGCCAACTTGAAATCCTTAGGGATGAAGTTACCTTATGGGATGAAAATAGGATACCTACACCTAAACCATATTATGTTTATGATACATCAAATTAAAGTTTCCATATTGATTCTTCATTGATCATAAATATGGAATCATCATGAAAATAAATCACTAATGGTTGTGTATCTATTAGAGGAGCCTCTACTATTTTAGTATAAATCACTTGTACCTTGATATCCTTCCTATCTACATACTGAATTTTAAACTTGTTGAATGAACAAGAAAACTGAGAGGTGGGGTGAATCAGTTGTACCTTAGCCTTTCAAAAACTCTCATTAACATTCAAATCCACATTCATATATTAAACCTTTAATCCTTTATGATGATTTAACATGAAAAGAAAATAACAAAAATTGAAACAAATTTAACACCATGCACAAGAGAATGCCAAATTTACGTGGAAAACCTAAGGAGGGAAACAAAAAACAATGAGGATTAGCTCACAATATAAGTAGTTACAAAACTGGTTACAAAGGATCACTGCCCTAAAAGGCTCACTATCAAAATAGAAAAAAAAAGATAGTGAAGAAATTTAACACAGAGAACATGATCTCAATGCAAAAAAGAATCCACCACAATAGATCCAACACCTTCATAGTCTATTTAAATGATTGTGGACACCTTCTGCTCACTACATCCAGTAATCCAACAATTGAAATCTCTCACTGCACTTCACAATTTCTCACCTTAGTACTCTACAATTCACATCATTCACATCAAACACTTCTCATTCCTCATCCCTCTACAACTCAACTCATATTTATATCTACATCAACCTTGAAACCTTTCTCCAAGGTTGGCTATGCACCTAAAATGTGTAAATTCAAATTAGGTTGGGGCCAAAACACTTCCATGGTAGATAGAAGTGAATGCAAACCACATCAAAACTTAATTGGCAACCAAATAAATAACACTACTCAACCACACTTCCTTAAACAATATTTATCCTCCGCATGTAGTGTAAACACCAGGTGGTCCCTTACCCATGAAAATACCATTAAAATTTTAAGTACACGCTTCCTCAAACCAATGGATGACTTGAAAACCACACAACATGCTTGAACATGATCTAGAATACTCTGTAAACACCCTGAAATCCAACAAACACCTTCACAAAAACTTTCACTTGAAGAATGTACATTCCCAATACACTAAAACTACCCTACCACACACTATAACTTTGAAAACTATATTCCAAAGCAAAAACCCTCAAACCCTCTCGAATAAGGTAGAATACCAACACTATCAACACACCTTCAAAATCACAAGACTTGAAGCACAATTGTAAAAAAATGTAGAGAAAAGACATTTCTTCCAAATACCTCTATAATGCATAGTCACACACTGGTGAACACAATTTATACTGTACCATGATCCAACATACCATCTCTTGAATATAACAACTCTCAAAATCTCTCACCATCATATTTGAACCACACGAGTAGATATTCAACCTAGAAGAATATGGAGCAAAACCAGAACATCTCTATGTAACCCAAAACAACATTGCAACACATTGTTTCCTCTTTTTATCAAATTTTATCAAAAGAACTTGGAAACCAAGCACTAGAGACAAATACACATCATCTTCAGCACTACTACATCCATAGATAGAATCTTATCAAAGAAACCCCAGAGGTTAACACTAGTAGCTTAACTGATGACAACATAATGCAACAAATCAAAGCATCTACAACACCAACTATTCATCTTCAACACCAATATCCCTCAACACAAGATTGTTGACATCAATGAGAACACCAATCTTCACATACTTGCAACAATATCTCCCTTTATCATTGATGGCCCAACACATGATGTGAAAAACCATCATAGACACAATAGATCTGAACATACCTATTTCCTTTTCTCTTTTCTCTTTACTCACTCTCCCCCTTACATGACTCTCTCTTCAACTAAATTTATCTTCCCCTTTATAGATATAATTTTTCACATGTTTCTTTCTCTCCTTGACAACTTGTTCTTTTTTCACATGAATCTCTCTCACCCTTTGAAATTAATGGCAAAGGATAAAATGTTTTGCATTATTCTCCCCCTTTGACATTACACACCACTGACTGCAACAATCTATAATGCCACTACCTACTCCCCCTGAGTGGTAGCCACCAACATTAGTATAGAATAAAGGATAGATCTTGAGATCCAATAGAATAATTCATCACCTTATGCATCTAGTTCAAAGGAGGGGAAATAACCCCCAACTTCTTTCGAAGGTACTCAAAAGTATCCTTAGGAAGATCCTTACTGAATATATAAGCAATCTAGTCCTTTATAGGCACATACTCAAGTTTCACTTCATTCTCTATAAACTTTTCTCTTAGAAATTGATATCTAATTGAAATATGTTTTTTCCTTGAATGCATCATTAGGTTTTTTGAGACATTGATTGCACTTATATTATCACAAAAGATAGAAATAGGCTCATAATACAATACTTGGATATCCTTCAATGTTCTCCTTATCCACAACACTTGTGTGCAACAAGATGCTATTGTAATATACTCAACCTCTATAGTAGATAAAGAAACTGAATCTTGTTTCTTGCTTATCCATGATACTAATCTACATCCAAGAAAGAATGCACCACCAATTGCACTTTTTCTATCATCAACACAACCAACCCAATCTACATTTGTGTAAGAACTTAAGGTGAAATCAATATCCTTTGGATACCATAAGCCATAATCCAAAGTGCCCTTTAAATATCTAAATATCCTATTCATTGTTGCAACATGTGACTCTTTGGGGTCTTCATGAAATCTAGCAACAATAAAACCTACATACATGATATATGGTCTAGTAGTAGTTAGATATAGTAGTCCACCAATCATAGATTTGTACTTGCTAATCAACCTTAGGGGATTCATAATCGTTGCTCAATTTGCAACTAGTAACCATAGGAGTACATACCAATTTAGAGTCTTCCATTCCAAACTTCTTCAACATTTATTTGACATACTTTGACTCTAAAATGAATATTCCTTTTTTTGTTTGATTGATTTGTATCTCAAGGAAGAAATTCATCCCCCCAAACATATAAATGTCAAACTCTTTTTGCATCTCTTCTACAAAATTCTTACGCATAGCTTCATTTCCTCCAAAAATTATGTCATGAACATACATAACCACAATCAAGATCTGATATTTCTCAAATTTTAAGTAAAGATTACTATCTACAATGCCTTTATTGAATCCTTGTTGCATCAAATACCTATCCAACCTTGTATACCAAGCTCTGGGAGCTTGATTCAATCCATATAAATCCTTCTTCAACTTGCAAACCATCATCGATTTATCTAATAACTGAAATCCTTCTGGTTGTTCCATGTAGACTTCTTCCAATTATCCATTCAAGAAAGTAGACTTCACATCCATCTGATAAAATTTAAAGTTCTTATGTGCTAAAAAATCCAAAAACATGCTAATTGCTTCCATTCTAGCCATCGAAGAAAATGTATCCTCAAAGTCTATTCCTTCAACTTGTGAGTAACCCTTACACACAAGCATTGCCTTATTTCTTACCACTTCTCCATTATCATTAGTTTGTTTCATAATGTCCACTTAGTACCAATTATGTTCTTGTTTGTAGGTCTTAGAACAAATTCCCAAGTTTGATTCATCTCAATTTGCATAAGTTCTTATTCCATTTCCTTCATCCAGTGTTCATCTTTACATGTCTCAGCTACAGTTTTAGGTTCAACTTTAGAAAGTAAACATAAATTTACCTCTTCTTTAGTAGCTCTTCTTCTTGTCAACACACCTTTTCTTTTTTCTCCAATAATATTTTCTTTGGAATGATTTCTTTGTACATACTTAGGGGTTTTAGGGGTCTTTTCTGGAGCTTCTTCCTCTCCACTCTACACTTCATGTTCCTTAGCTTGTTGTTGTTCTTCTTCTCTACAAGTAGGTTCATCTAATTCATATCCATCTATCACAACTGAATTCTAAAAAAATTCATCAACTTTGACACTTGCACTCTCAACAATATTTCTCAGCCTTTTGTTGTAGCATCTGTAAGCTTTACTTTTAGTAGAATATCCATGGAAGATATCTTCATTATACCTTACATCAAACTTTCCTAAGTTTTCATCATCTCTTCTGGTATAGAATTTACTTCCAAACACTCTAAATTACTTGACATTAGGGATCCTTCCATACCACAACTCATAGGGAGTCTTTTTGTTGTTTTATTATGCTTGAACTTTGTTAAGTGTGTAAACAACAGTATGAATTGCTTCTCTCTAGTAGACTTCTAGTAGGTTATCTTCTTTCATCATAGTCCTTATAGCTTCTTGAACAATCCTAACTTTCCTTTCAACCACTCCATTTTTTTGAGTCCTAGGGGTAGACAAGTGTCTCTTTATGCCATGATTCTCATAAAACATGTTAAATTCATTGGAGGTGAATTCTCCACCTTTGTTAGACCTTAAGCATTTGATCTTCATATCCATCTCATTCTCAACCATAACTTTAAATGCTTTGAATCTATCTAGGGCTTCAAATTTTTGTCTAAGAAAAGTAACCCATGTCATTCTAGAATAATCATCAATATAAAGCATGAAATACCTGTCACCTTAAAGACTTATTACTCTTGTAGGACCACAAAGTTTTGTATCCACCAATTCCAATAATCAAGTAGAAGGTTTCTCTTTACCCTTGAAACTTCTTGTTTTTTTTCCAAACTGACAATCTCTGTAGATAGCATTGATAGGCTTTGTAATCCTTAGTAGATATCTCACTACTTGAATTGAACTGATTCTAACCAAGTTATCAAAATTGATGTGATGCATCCTCCTATGTCATAATCAACTTTCATTAATTTGAGTCATAAAACAATGGCCATCAACACCCTTGAGCTGATAAAAATTTCCATCTATCCTCTTTCCAGTAGCAATGACAGTTCTAGACCCTTTTTTGATCTCACATCCATTGTCACAAAACATAAGATTATATACTTTGCTACACATTTGTCAAACACTCAAAAGGTTATGCCTTAAACCCTTGGCATAGTAAACTTCATCAGTATTATGCTTGCCATCAAAACTGATTGAACCTATTCCATAAATCTTAGCACCTGAATGATCACCAAATCTAACAAGTCCTCCATCATAATTTTCAAGTTTTACAAACTTACTCTTGTCTCTGACTATATGATTTGAGTAGCCATTATCAATGATCCAATAGTTATTATCCTATCTAGCATGAAAAGAAGATACTAAAGTACCTTCAGTCTTATCCTTTGTCTCTGGAGAAATTTCCTTCACACATCTTTAAAAGTTAGTAGAAATAGATTCATCCTTTAAAGACATGAACAAGAATTCATCATCATCATCATCATCTCCATAATCGAATTCATCATCATCTCCATAATCATATTCATCATCTTAAATACTTGCATCTTCTCTAACATAATAGATTTTCTTGATCATCTTACCTTTGTTTTCCTTATTCTTATTATTCATAATTCTATTTGGACATCTTGAAGCATAGTAACATATTTGTCCATAACTAAAACATTTGAAAGGTAATTTACCTTTGTACTTATTGGTGCCCTTTTTCATCCTTCTCACAAAGTTAGCTGCTACATCATCAAGATCATCCTAATCTGAATCTTCATTCTTCTCTGATTTTCTAGCCTTAAAAAGAATTCTCCACTTTTACACCATTATTTAGACCAAATTCTCTCATTTGAAATGCAATTATTTTACCATACAAATAATCTCTAGTGTAAGTATTAAAAATTGTAATTTCCTTAATACCAAAAACTTTTTGACCACAAATTTAGGAAGAGTTCTAAGAATTTTATTTACCTCTTTTGGTTCTTTGACTTATCCTCCAAGAGCTCTGATTGCACTAACAATTTTATCAACTCTCTGCATGTATCTTGTAATATTTTCATCTTCAAACATCCATAGGTTCTCAAATTATGTCTTCAAATTCTGCATCTTAGCTTGTTTAACCTTAGCATCTCCTTCATAAATACTTTCTAGCTTATGTCAAATTTCTTAATAGTTTTCAAATCCATCACTTTAACTAATTCAAAATTTGTAAGACTACTCAAGAGAACAAACCTTGCTTTACCATTTGTTTCATAGGCCTTGATCTCATCATTGTGCTTGGTCCATTTGTAGGTAAACTATATTGATTCTTCACTGACTGTCAACCATCATATCCAAGGTAAACCATAGAGCCAACTTCCATCTTTTCCTTCGAGAATGCATAGTTTGTGCCATAAAACATAGGGATCTCCTTCTTGTTCACTATCCCAAATCTACCTTAAGTGGTTAAGATTCTCTCTAAGGAACCTTGCTTTGATACCAATTGTTGAATGAACAAGACAACTGAGAGGAGGGTGAATTAGTTGTACCTTAACCTTTCAAAAACCCTCATTAACATTCAGATCCACATTCATAAATTAAACACTTAATCTATTATGATGATTTAAAATAAAAAGAAAATAATAGAAATTGAAACAACTTTAACGCCATGCATAGGAGAACACCAAATTTATGTAGAAATCCCAAGGAGGGAAAAAACATAGTGAGGATTAGCACACAATACAAGTAATTATAAAAATGGTTACAAAGGTCGACAACCGTAGGGCGGCATGTCACTGCAAACCCCAAAGGAACTAAAACAACGGAACAATTTTTTTTTTTTAAAGAATATAATAACACACTTAAGTATTACAACATAACAATATATTAAGAGGCACAACTTGTTCCAATGGGGTACACGAAGTGACATGACTATTCTAACCCATAATCATCGATAAAAAGATAAACAAATACATGTGACAATACATGTAATTATACAGATATAAAATGTTACATATTTCAATAGATACAACATAACGTAACCAACTATTACAAGTGACAATTCATGAATACATACAAGGCCTGAATATACATTACATCCCAAGTGATAATAAAATACAATTAACTGAAGATACATCTCAATAACTACATATCCAAATTACATCGAGGTCACCCCATCACACGTGGGAGACGATACATCAATAAAAACATTAAATACATTACAACTGAAATGTATACAACTATCTGGTACATAAGAATAACTAGATCATCAACATCTCCCAAAAGCCCTGCAATAAAGATACACCTGCAATAGAAAAGGGGAAACCCAACGGGGTGCGAAGCACGTTCCACCCAACCACCCCCGTGCTGAGAGTAGACAAGGAAGGGTCCCCGACCAAGCACGTCTAACAATAGCACAAGACTAACTCCAAGAAGACAACTTAACACCAAAGAGAACTTAGAAACTCAACAACGACAATTCCAAAGGCACAACAACCAACCACTTCAGAACATAACAACAAGTCATAATCACAACATCAAAGAAACTAAGACATAATATCCTAAGACTAATATCAAAGTACTACTTCAACCAACCAAGGAAAATCAATAATCACTTCCAGAGGACTTCAGTAAATCAACACAAAAGAATGTTAGAGAGAGTGTCATCGCATGGTTTCACATGGATTCTCCAGACAACCTATTACAAGGTGCCGCCTCCATCTCTACATGGATTCTCCAGACAACCAAGTTAAGGTGCCGCTTCCATCTATGGTTCTCCAGACGGCCTATCTCAAGGCGCCGCTCCATAGGGTCACTCATGCGGAGTCATTGACCTTTCATGAGGACAAGGTAATGACCTTGCCAACCACGGCCTTCTCAATCCCCTTTAGTCTGTGATAGCACTAACAGGCGGACGAGGTTTCACAATTATCTTATTAGTGTTTAATCCCCACCCGTGGTTTATTACTTAAGTTATCACTGATTAATCTAACCCTATGTGGGTTACCCTGACAGCCCCTTTGTGCGCCGGCCCCCACTAGAGCCACTCTCTCTAGACATCCTAACACAAGAATAACCAACTGAACAGGATCGTACCACCAGAAATACTGAACCATACCAATAATTTCATCTGCGAGGCTAAACCATCTTGCCCACAATCACGTGCAGAACATGCACAAAGTTCTACAATCCCAGCATACATTAACCAAAGCCAAAACATAGAATCAACCATCAATTTAAAATCCCAAATACAACTTACAGGATTCTATCAACAAGGAAAAACCGAACCAACAATGGCTCAATCGCGAGGCACAACCCTCTCGTCCAAAATCACATGTATGAAATTCATAAATGATACGATCCAAGTATACTTCAATACCACATCCGAAGCCAAAACATATGGTCAACATCAAAATACAAGATCGAACACAAATACAAAATCCTCGCCTGTGGAAGTCCTAAACACGATTTAGACTCCTATAACTGACTACATTGATTCTAGGGTTCTCGATGAGACCTAAACCCAAATTATAGAAAACCATAACAAATTAAATAAATAATCTTGAGAGAAAACGGTTACATCAACAATACCATAAAACTCTTTTAAATAACAAACAAATTTCATCTATAAACTAAATCTATTGCTCGATAGGAATCGGTCACATTCAAAACACAATTTAATTCCATCTCTAATTCTCTCAATCAACCTATGTCATTGCATACATGTAAAATATTATCCCATTAACTCAAACTATCAAAATATCATAGTCTTAAAATGTATATAATTATACTTATACATTAAATTATATATATTATATTTCATAACCAATTACACAAATATATATATGTATTTTTTTTTTTAAAATCATTAACAAAATACAAATTAAAGATAAAATACTTTTGTAAAAGTCGTTCTATCAAAAATATATTACAAAATCCAATAAATATCCCAATTTTAAAAACTATGTATATATATATTTTTTTTAATAATTAACAAATAATAAATAATTATAATAATATATATATATTAAATAATATATAATATATATATATATTAATATATATATTAATTAATATTAATATATATATATTATTAATCCAATATATAACAAATAAAATAAAATACAAAAAATAAAAATAAACAAAAATAACCCAAACTTTACCATTCATCGCCCCCTGCGGGTGGCCACACAAGACTATAGCCACCGGTACCAAGCAGACTGGGCCGGGCCAAGAGGCCTCGAAGAGCCTTGCCGGGCCGCGGCGCAGCCTCGACGGCCGCAGACAGCCAGCCACAGGGCTGCGGGGTACGGGCCTCGCCGCCTTCTACTCCTATAAAATAAATTTTTTTTTTATTTTTTTTAATTTATAATCTATTTGCTAATTTTTTTTTAAAATTTTATTTTATTTTCAAAATAACTCTGTCATATGTAAACGCCCAGTCGGGCACGAAAAATAAGAAGGTACAAGACTATTTAAATTTTTATAAATATATTTTTATATTATTTAATTTTATTTAAACCAACACGAATTTTAAAGAAGATTTCACTCAAAATATATATGTTCTATTTTTTTAAAATATATATATATATATATATATGAATTTATATATATTTTATGTATTAAATTTTAATTCGAATAAACAGAATTTCGTAAGAATATGCAAGAATACAAAATCGATTAGATCTATTTATTCATATTTTCAAATACAAACTGTGTAATCAAAGGATATATTCCTTCTCTGGTTTCAGACAGAACAATTATATGAATGTATATTTAGTTTTGTTTTAATATATATATATATATTTTTCCAGAGATTCAAATAACTAAATTTTATATTGAAGAACTTCAGACGATTTTAATATAGTTTTCCTATCAAGAATTCAAGGGTTTTAAAATAAGCAACTTTTCAATCACAGATCCTCATTTTAAAAGTAGAGAAGATTATTTTCAAATCATAACAGACAGATTTTTCCATAAACCTATACAGATCTACATGCAAATTCAACCTTCAATCTAAAACGATTTTTATTTCAAAA
>VDFB02357606.1:0-10929 GCA_007258455.2 Sequoia sempervirens | reverse complement strand
CTTTAAATGTGTATTCTTTTTGAAATTTCTAAAAAGACAACTCAAGTTTATTTTGTACATAGCATTCAATGAGATGTTAGATGATGATGCCTTTGAAAGGCAAGATAAGTCCATCATGTCATGTGGTCACTGGAACTTGGAACCTCAAAACCAAAGTCTAAAGTTTCAATGTTTTTGAAACCTTCAACCCACCGACTAAATCCACACACCATAACTCAAAGGTTACATATGCATGAACTTAAGTTACTCCACAAAGTGAACCAAGTTGGGGAATCATGTAGTTATGAAAATTTAGAACTCTGCGACAATGCGACATGTCACATGGTTATAAAACTCAAAGGCCTAGCGACTAAGCTTGCTTTGCTCCCTTATTTTGAGTCTACAACCATACATCAAATGTTCATTGAACAGTTGAGTAATTTATGATATAAATAATAAACATGTGTTTTAAAGTTTTTTAATTTTTAACCATTAATGCACTCAGTTATCAAGGCCTTTATAAAATGAATTACAATGTCACATTAATAGCACAACCATGAATAACACAGTAACACTTAACGTTGCAAAGGACTTAATAAAAGGAATTACAATGTCAAATTAATAACACAACCATTTACTTTATTACAACTGAATTACAATGTCACATTATTACAAAAATACAAATGTAAGCGCAAGCGCCAAGCTTCTACTGGATCACTAGTGAAAACGTAAATGTAATACATGTGTATTGCTTTATTTTTTAATTTTAAATCTGCATGCAATTATTATTTTTTTGCTAGGTTAAACACTGCTAGGGGCAACACCCTATATTGATTATCAAAAAAGGATTACATGAGTTTCTGTTTTTCAAAAAACCACCCTGAAGGCCTTTTCTGTCAAGTGACCTTCCCTGATCAGCTAGCCCACCCAAATTTTTATGCATTACAGAATTCATTACAAAATTGGCCTGAATTTTAGTACAGGCACTCGAAGATTTGGGACTGACTCAATTACCCTATTACTGTTACTATTGCTATTCAACAACAAAAAGCTTAAATCTTACCCAACTAGACTTTATCATTCATCATCATCCTCCTCCTCATCATCCTTTGACTCTATGCGTCTCAGGTACGCCTTGCAATTTGCAATCATTAGGCAGTCTGCTCCACATTTCTGGTGCACGGGGCTTTTGGCCTTTTCCTCCAGGTCCCTGGGATCATTCACAAGCCATTCTTCCCCATCTCCAAGGTCCCAATCATCATCATCACTAGCTACAATTTCCTCTACCAAACCTTGGTCCTCTGTGTATCTCATTTCCCACCCATGTGGGAGATTGGTCATCAACTTTTCTTCCTTAAGGAGAAAGAAAATGCTACAGTCCCTTTCAACCCAAAAATTTTCAAATCCTTCTGGGTCGATGGTTCAGACCAAAGGAAACTTCATTACCTCTCTCCTTCTCATCTGCATCATGTAGTAGTTTTGTGGCATGGGGATTTTCCTATTCTCATCCACATTATCTAGCGTCATGTCAATGCCGCCCAGCCATGCGTGCACGAAGACCATTTGGGTCAATTTTGTTCTTATCACTTTCAAGACTCTCATATGAAAAAGGATTGCTAAGAACATTGCTAGAATCTCTGTATTTTCTCTAGCTCTATGATAAGCCTTCAGAAATTCTGGCCCAACCACCTACTTGGTTGCCCAGAGAATGAGTGGATGGGTCAAATTCATCAGCCCTTGTAGTCACTTATGGATTATTTCTCCTTTGAAGGCCTGTTGTTGCTTCTCCGTGTCCAACGCAGGCGGTGTTTCCATTTTACTCCTCGCCCACAACTTGCCTTTCTGGAATTTTCTACCACTACTTCAAATTTTGCAAATGCAATGTGATAAATGGCTACTTACTCCACCTTTGCATGCAATTATTTCATAAATAGATAATACTAAATTTCTCAAAGGAAAAAAAACTAATGGAAACTTTATTTTTTCATTTGAATTGCTTTATGTTTTAATTTTAAATTTGCATGCAATTATTTCATTAATAGATAATAAATATGGGCCACTAGTGCTGCTACTAGCCTGATTCACGTAAACCAAAAAATCACCTTAGTCAATTCGTGTATCTTAAGCCTTACATGTACAATTAAAAATTAAAATGTTTAATTTGATTGATGTTTGGCTACATGCAAATTGTACCTCAATCTGACAAGCTGCCAAAATCCCTAGACTCCAGTTAGCACTACCAATGCCACTCAAACAATATGAAATCATTACAAATCTTGTTTCATTAAAGCTATGAGTTGTCCAATCAATCGCTTCAGATGTTCAAAACTAAAAGATTGAGAATTTCAATTAAATGAAATGTAATATGTCAAGGCATTGAAAAGAGAGAAATGAGCCATGATCTCGCCATGTGTGCATCTAACGGTTCTAGTGTTATTTTGGAGGTTTCAATTCACAAGTCTACTGCTTCAAAGATTTACTTCCTGAATGCAACTACAGTCATCCATCAAAAATTCATCGAATGGTCATGGTTATAATGATTTTACTTTACATCCTTTGGGTAAAACATTCTTAAGTTTTTAAGCTTTGGTCCTACATTCTTCCTAGGTAGTCACTATTTTAAAACAAACTTTATGTACGTGCATATTTCTACCACTTAAGTTCTTCTATCACTCATCGCCAAAATCCAACCCATCGGGTTCATTACCACGATGATGAGCCTTGATCTCCCCACGTGTTCACATCTAACGGTTCTAGTGTAATTCCAGAGGTTTCAATTCATAAATCTACTGCTTGAGAGATATACTTCTGGAATGCAACTATAGTCATCCATCAAAAATTTATTGAATGGTAGTGGTCCATAATGTCACATGGTCGCTGAAACTTGGAACCTTAGAATCGAAGTCTGAAGTTTCAAAGTTGTCAAAACTTCTGACCCACCGACTACATAGATGACCAAGAAAGACTTGCAACTAAGGTTAGGAAAAGCACCAAAACCTCGATTTGGTAAATTAATGTAGGAAAGGTGGCAAGGACGGTGCATTTATGAAGTGAAGATCATAGAAATTTTTTAGCAAGTGGACATGACTAGAGGATCGATGGGTAATTAAGATCGGTACGTGTGGAGTTCGGAAAATTATTACCTCTTGGCCAGGCCTGGAATTTGACGGCCACCCCTACCTATCATATGTAAATTTTCTGACGGTTTTATTCATTTAAATGCCTATCACTTTATGTTTTATGAAAAAATTTAATTGTCAAAAAAATATTTAATTTATATTTTTTATATAAAATCTTTTATATTAAAATATTATTGATTTTATTAATCATACATATTAAATAAATGCTATAAAATAAATGTTGTTGAATTTTTTTTATAGTTTAATCCTTAAATTCATCTATCTAAAAACATAAATTATTTGTAAAAGGCAAATAAAATTTCAACATGCTCACCAATAAAAACAAATGCTATAAAATAAATGTTGTTGAATAAATCATATATATTAATATAAAGTGAAATTAGAAAGAATTATTCCAATTCTAAACTAATTTATATTTTTATCATAAACATTATACTTTAGATTTATCTTCATCCATCAACTACCAAAAATTATTCTAATTTTAAACTAATGCTATAAAATATACTTTAGAAAGAATTATTCCAATTCTAAACTAATGCTATAAAAATGTACTTTAGATTTATGTTCATCCATCAACTACCAAAAAACCTGATTAGCCAACACAGTTTCCATTTCCAACATATCAAATTATCCCTAATCATACTCACCTAAAATCTACCCTTCCAACCATTGTTCGTTGTTGGAGTTAAAATGACACTGAGAGGGAGGGGGTTGAATCAGCGTCTTAACAGATTTGACCAATTTTCAAAAATTCAAAAACATAGCTCAGATTTGATCTCAATATTACTCTGATTAAAGCATTCATCAATTGAATGTAATCATTCATAAACAGAATTGAGAAAAGTAATAATCAGTGAACAGAAACAACAACACTGTAAAGCAGAGAGCACACAGAAGAACAAAGAGACAAAAGATTTTTCCAAGTGGAAAACCCTCTTGGGGTATAAAAACCACTCCTAAACTACCTTACTGGCTTAATCTTCAAAAACCACTGTTAACAATGCCTTATAGGCTAATTTTTGAGCACCAACTCAAGGAGCACCAACCCCTCAAAATTATTTTCAAAACAATAATAATATATCAGAGGATCTCTCTTTTTTCAGTTAAGCTCATAACACTCTACTTCTAATACTCTAGGAACAATATTCTAGAATTACAATCACCAACCTTCACTGTTTTCAACACAGGTTTATATATACATTTCAAGTATGTCAGTTACGAAGAAATCTTCAAAAAGCGTTTTACACAAGATTCTGAAACTCTCTTGCTAATTTGAAAATGAAGCTGAATAATGACAGACTGTAGATGATGGTAAAAATTAAGAGTAACGCTTATCTAGAGAGCTACAAATCATCCATTATTTCAAAAACGCAACTGCTCAAAAAGGAAACTCAATGAATATTCTACCATGTAACGGTTCTGAGATTCGATGCCAATCCATGATGTCAACCACAATGTTTTGAGTCTTCGTTAACCATTCGTTGAGACATCCAGACAAGTATGCCAAAGGCAATTATAATGTTGATCGTTCCTTTGGTCCCTGTGCATCGCCATGACCTTCTGCCGTCGGGGAGAAACCATATCGAAGATCTTTTATGTTTCCCCAAGATCACATTTCTGTTATATCTATTTCAGTCGCTAAGACACAAGAGTCTTTCTCACCGAGACGTGCCCAATATTCACCTTCGCTAAGACAATATATAGTTGGGAAGACGCTATATAGATTGCCCCACGTTTCACCGATACTCCCATCCATCTCGTGTATCATTGTAACTTCAAACAATCGGGGAGACATCTTGTAGATTGTTTTATGTCATACCGAAACACCCCAAAATCACACTTGTTCGCCGAGACATCTAGATCGTCCTGCCGAAGGCAATTAAATCGCCAGTCATTCCCCTTAGTTATCGCTTTTGCCAAGACCCATCAGAGTCGGGAAGACCTCTTGCAGACTACATTGAGTTTCACCAAAAAACTTTATCCCTTGTAAGTCGCTGTAACATAATGGTTCTCTCGCCGATGCATCCTTCTATCTTATGAGTGTCACTATAGCATACCGTCATTGAGGAGACCTCTCGTAGAATGCTTGAGTCATACCGAAAGTCACCAACCATCTTCTGTGTCGTTGAGACAAGACTGTTCTGATGCTGAAAAAGACCTTTTGTGTTCCATCGGCGAGACCGAAGGTCACTCATCGAGACCTCACGCCAAAAACCCTAGCTCTTACCGAGATGTATACCTTTATGTTGTCAGTCAGTATAAGAATTCAAACTCGCCAAGACCTTTCTTCAAGCACATGAGTCATACCAAAATGTTCCTTTTGTTTTATGTATCGCCAAGACATATCAATGTTAGGGAGACCTCTTGGAGAGCACACTATGTCATACCGAAAAACTTTATCCACTCTGAGTCACTGAGACAATACCAACCTTTCGCCGAAAGTCCCTCAAGACTTAGTCGCCAAGACTTGATGGGTTCGCTATGACATTACACCGAAGCAAAACCTTTGTCGATAAGACCTTTCGGTGCACGGTCGGTGAGACCACATACCGAATACAACACTCCTACTGATATGTTCCTTTTCCTTCGGTCGGTGAGACAATGTGAGTTCGCTAAGATGTTATATCGATGCCGTAACTCTTGCCGATAAGTTCATCCTCGATCATCGAAACCACATGAATGTCTCGCCGATAGACGTCCACATGCATATGGTCGGTGAGACATAACGATTTCACTATGACCCTTCACCAAAGCCTTAAACTCATGCCGATATACAATTTTTCAACGGCGGTCGGTGTGACATACCAATTTCGCTGTGACCACATACCGACGGTGTAACACTTGCCGAAATGTTCTTTCTTGTGCCGGTCGCCAAGACACAAAGCGCTCGATGAAACAACATGCCAATAGGGATTTCTTACGCCAATGAACCTCCTCATGTATTAGTCGGTGAGACCCGACTCATTCGGTAAGACCTCTCAGCGGTGAACAAACCTCATGTCGATAGAATTTTCTTCTCTTGCCAAGACCACGATCAATGTCACGCCAAAAGCTGCCTATATGTAAAAACAAATTGTTATGACATCAGAAATGTCTTGCCGAAAGGCAACATAAACATTTCAAAATGGATCGGGGAGACCCTTCCATTCTCACGTTGATAAGTGTAAGCCCGAATGAGAAACAACCAAAAACATTAGACAAATGAGATGTCAGAACCAAGGTAACTGTAATGCCTTTAAAAATGTGAGTTCAAGGAATGTAATCAAATGGCTTGTAATCATGTGAAATACACCTGTGGTATGCAAGGAGAACCATCCTGACAAAGAAACCATCTATCAAACTTTGTCAGTCAAAGAAATAGCATTCATAACATGAACAAGAGATCTCATCACCATGAATTTGAATCATAACAAATAATTGTCTGTAATAGCCAAGAGACATTAAAGAAGTGCCATAATAAAGCATAAAGATCCAAACTGAGACTGATCATCAAAGAGAACCAACTGAAAGGGATTTTTTCATCAAGGACAAACTATAAACATAATTGAGATCCAACAAATTCCCCCTTTGTCCTTGATGGAAAAACACAAATGACTCTCCCCCTTTTTTCCTCAATGATAGATATAGAAGAGAAGAATGTGCATTGCCATGAAAACATAACTGAGAATCCAACCAAAATATCATGAGAAACAGCTGCAAAAAAAGAGTACCAGTGCAACAACCAAGATTGTAGGAGAGCTGTAAGTGAATCAAAATAAATAACATGCTCCCCCTAAGCTGAAGCTTGTAAAATCAGAGAAGTAAAGATTGAGAGATAACTCCCAATCAAAGTCTCAACCTTTCAAATAACTCTTTAGCTAAGGGCTTAGTAAAAATATCAGAACCTTCAGTTTTAACATAAAGATTGCTATCTACACCTCCTCTAACAAATCCATTTGAAAGAAAATGACTGTCTAGCCTAGAGTACCAAGCTCTAGGTGCTTGTTTTAAGCCATAGAGAGCCTTTTTCAATCTATAAACATGATCAGGCTTATCTTTGCACATAGAGTTTTCTGGCTTGCTAAGAACTGGTAGACCTCTAACATTCTAATTTTTACTGATTCTAACCAGATTTTCAAAGTTTATGTGTCCTAATATTTTATGCCATAACCAGTTCTCTTCAATTTGGCCCATTAGACACATACCTTGATTATTGTCATTGCTTGATGTGTCAAGAAGATTGTACACATTTCCTTTTGTCCTCCTTCTAGCT
The DNA here is from genome assembly GCA_007258455.2 of Sequoia sempervirens. Taxonomy (NCBI): domain Eukaryota; kingdom Viridiplantae; phylum Streptophyta; class Pinopsida; order Cupressales; family Cupressaceae; genus Sequoia; species Sequoia sempervirens. The sequence continues at coordinate 3,558 of VDFB02357606.1, read as the reverse complement.
GCAACAACCTTTCCAAGCTTGTTCTTAATCTCACATCCCTGCGAAGTGAAAAGAACATGATAACCACTATCACAGATTTGACTAACACTTAGAAGATTTTGCTTGAGACCTTCCACATAGTACACATTATAGATAGGAGTGTCTCCATTCAGAAGAAGTGAACCTCTACCTTTAATTTGAATACCAAAGTTATCACCAAACTTAACATAACCACCTACATAATCTTCAAGATTTATAAACTTATCCTTGTCACCAGTCATATGGTTAGAACATCCATTGTCCAGGACCCATAATTCCTTTTTCTTGGAATGAAAAGCAGTTTGAACCAACATAGTTTGCTCAATGTTGTTAACAGTCTTAGGTTTCCAAACCTTTTAAATTTTCTGCTATTTTGATTGCAGATCAATTCTGCACTGTTTGACAGAATGTCCCAAAGCATTGCATTTAAAACAACTGATCTGTCTAACAAAACCATAGTGCTGCCTAAGACCAAACCTGGGTATTCTAGGATTCATAAACCTGCTAGTGCTCATCTTATGGCCAAATTTGTTGAAGAAAAAACAATAACCATAGAAGAAAGGATTGACACTATATGAAGATCTATTACCTCTTAAAGACTGAACATGATCCTTACCAAAATCTGAGTGATTTGAACCTGAACCTTTGACTTCAGAAGAGGGGTTTTGTTTTGCATGGTCAATTGAGCATTCACCCTTTTCAAAACCAATACCAGTTTTATCTTTGTACATCTTCTGCTTGCTGAGCATCTCATTCAGTTTTAGAGTGCTTTCATATTTTTCAATTTCCTTCCTAAGACAGACTACTTCTTGTTCCAGCTTTTGAATTTTGATCTTTGTAGCCATAGCCCGAAGATAGTCTTTCAACCTTTTAGCTTCTTCAAGTTGAGTTTTCAGAGAGGCGATTTCTTGATCTGGTTTATGTTCTTGAGCAAGAACTTCTTTTTTGAGTTTTCTGACCTCTTTTAAAGCACATTTAAGCTCACTTTCAAGATCTACCTCACCTTCTTCAATGTCAATGGTGTTTGAATCTTCTTGCTGAGTAATCTCAGCCATGAACAAGGTTTCATCTTCTTCTGCTGATGAATCTTCAGACTCAAAATCAGTTTCATCTTTGCTAAATAAACTCTTCTTCTTTATGAAGTTGAAATTTTGTTTAGGTTTAAAGGCCTTCTTCTTAGGCTGTTTTCCAGATTTCTCATTGTCACTGATTTGACATCATAGGGACACTTTGCAGCAAAGTGGCCTATTTTTCCACAGTTAAAACATTTAAAGGGAAGTTTTCCTTCATTTTCCCATCCCTTTTAAATCTTCTAACAAAATGGATTCATTAGAACTGCATTAACTCGATTCATCACTTCGCTCTTTCGTTAAAAGGCAAATTTTATTTCTTGTTGAATTGTTTTTGCTAGTTCTCATTTCATAGGCAGTAAGTATTCCTTGTAGGCAGTCTAAGGTAAGCTTATCAAAGTGTTTCTTTTCTTCTATGGTTGAAACCTTAGATTCAAATTTGGATGGTAAGGTTCTAATAACCTTTGTGACCACATCAAATTCATTAACCTCTTGACCTAGACCTTTCATTGCATTGACAACTTCATCAACTCTTAGGAAATATTCAGCCACTTTTTCATCATCCTTCATTTTCAACTCCTCAAACTAATGTTTGAGTGTAATAATTTTTGACAATTTGAATTTCTCATTCCCTTGATATATAGTTTCAAGTTTTTCCCAGATATCATGAGCAGATTTGCAATGCATGACTTTAATGAACACATCTTTAGTTAACCCACACAAGATGGCATGCTTAGCTCTGGAATTTGTTTCATACCTTTTTTTTAGCAGGATCAGTGGGAATAGAGGCTGGTACATTGTAAGCATTTATAACCATGCTCCAAACATCAACATCAAAAGAAATAAGAAAAGCTTCCATTCTGATTTTCTAGAACACATAATTTGTTCCATCAAATAACAGAGCTCTAGTTATAGAGGCACCGTCTTGAGAATGTACCATTAAAAATAAAATCCAAGACCAAGATCAATCCAAGGTGATTAAAAACCTATCGAGATCCCACCGGATACTCGTAATTGTTGGAGTTAAAATGACACTAAGAGGGGGTGAATCAGTTGTCTTAACAGATTTGACCAATTTTCAAAAAATCTCGTTCATAGCTCATATTCGATCTCAAATATTACTCCTCGATAAAGTGATTCATCAATTGAATGTAATCATTCATAAATTTAATTGAGGTACCTAATAATCAAGAATGTAACAACAACATCAACAGAAGCGTAGGTTAATAATAAGAACAAAGAGACAAAGATTTTGCCGAAAGTGGAAACCCTCCTGCAAGTAAAATCACTCCTAAATTGTCGCCTTTCAAGCTCTTATCTAAAAAAACCACTATTAACAATGCCTTATAGGCTAATTTCTAAGCACCAACTCAAGGAGCACCAACCCCTCATTTTGAAACACCAATTTCAAGGAGCACCAACCCCTCATTTAGAGATATCTATCTTAAGGAGCACCAACCCCTCAAAATTATTTTCAGAACAATAATAATATATCAGAGGATCTCTCTGTTTTCAGTTAAGCTCATAACACTCTACTTCTAATACTCTAGGAACAATATTCCAAAATTACAATCACCAACCCTCACTGTTTTCAATACAAGTTTATATATACATTTCAAGTATGTCAGTTACGAAGAAATCTTCAAAAAGCGTTTTACACAAGATTCTGAAACTCTCTTGCTAATCTGAAAATGAAGCTGAATAATGACAGACTGTAGATGATGCTAAAAATCAAGAGTAACGCTTATCCAGAGAGCTACAAATCATCAATTATTTCAAAAATGCAACTACTCAAAAAGGAAACTCAATGAATATTCTGCCATGTAACGGTTTTGAGATTCAATGCCAATCCATGATGTCGACCATAGTGTTTTGAGTCTTCGTTAACCATTCGCTGAGACATCTAGACAAGTATGTCGAAGGCAATTATAACGTTGATCGTTCCTTTGGTCCATGTGCATCGCCACGACCTTCTGCCGTCGGGGAGAAACCATATCAAATATCTTTTATGTTTCCCCAAGATCACATTTCTGTTATATCTGTTTCAGTCGCTGAGACACAAGTCTTTCTCACCAAGATGTGCCCAATATTCGCCTTCGCTAAGACAATATATAGTCGGGAATACACTATATAGATTGCCCCACGTTTCACCGATACTCCCATCCATCTCGTGTATCATTGTAACTTCAAACAATCAGGGAGACATCTTGTAGATTGTTTTATGTCATATCGAAACACCCCGAAATCACACCTGTTTGCCGAGACATCCAGATCATCCTGACGAAGGCAATTAAATCGCCAGTCATTCCCCTTAGTTATCACTTTCACCAAGACCCATCAGAGTCGAGAAGACCTCTCGCAGACTACATTGAGTTTCATCAAAAGACTTTATCCCTTGTAAGTCGCTGTAACATAATGGTTCTCTCGCCAATGCATCCTTCTATCTTATGAGTGTCACTATAGCATACCA
>VDFB02357605.1:0-13413 GCA_007258455.2 Sequoia sempervirens | reverse complement strand
CCAGCCTCTCAAGATCCTGAGTACAATCCGAAGGCAAGTGAGCCCAATCTCCCGCCATCCATCCCTCCCCACAATCTGAAGCCCACTTAGCCAGGCAATTAGCAGTCCTATTCCACTCGCAAGGAACATAGCAAAAAGATACTGCATCCAAAGAAGCACTCAACTTAAGAATATTTCTACCCACCACAGCTAGATGCCAATCCACATCCTCCATCCATTGTAGATTCAACATATCCACCACAACCTAGGAGTCAGACTCACAGATAATCTTACTCCATCCTAGAGCACATCCTCTTTCAAGAGCTAAGAGGACAACAAGTGCCTCCATGTAATTATTGGTATGTAACCCCTTATAATATGAGAAGAAGAAAATAACCTTACTAGAGCAATCCCTGCCGATTCCTCCAACCCCAACATGCCCGGGATTTCCCCTGGAAGACCCATCAGTATTGATCTTAAGGGTCCCCAGAGGGGGGAGGAACCACTTTACCTGAGCCCTACAAACCTTTCTTTTAGCTTGCTTGCTTCTAACCTGTTGCTTCTTACAAAGGGAATCACTACAACTAGCACAAGAAATATTCAAGTTTTGAACCACTCGCACATCTCCAGGATCAATATCCTCAGAGAGGTCACACTTCATAGCTAGCATTTCCTGAAGCATATTTATCACTTGCAACCACACCTGTTGCACCATCTTCAACTTATCCTGAAATATCCTGTAGTTCCTTTCCAACCACACCTGCCAAATAATAAATCCTGGACCAATGTCCCAAGCCACCTCAAGAAAGGAGGTCTTAGAAGGGGGTCTACCAAGACTATTCTAGAACTCAACCAGAGAGTTAGCATGAATACAAGCATGCTACCAAGCTTCCCACCACTAGTTCCAAATAACCCTGGTGAAAGAGCAGTGGAAAAAGAGGTGCTGGCTATTTTCTTCATTTTTATTACATAAAATACAAATAGAAGGCCCATGAAAGCCCCTCTTCTGAAGATTCTTCCAGGTAAGGCATTTATTCTGCACCACAAGTCACAAGAAAAAATTACATTTGGGCCAAGCTGACTTATTCCAAACCTACTTCCACCAAGAGCTGTCCATTCTATCAAAATCTAGTCTTTCCAACTCTTGATAACCAGATGCCATTGAAAACTTTCCCTTTGAATTAGGTCCCCAAGCGAGGGTATCAACTTCTCTCAAAGAGTTACATGCTCTACCTGTAAGAATTCTAGAAAGAGTCTCCCTCTCGCCCTCATAACCCCTTGGAGGCCATTCACAGGGTTCTTTCCATCTGGCTCCCTCGCCACGACCCACCCTTAAAGTCACCTTAAAGTCCTCAACTTTACTCCAGCCAGTTGCAAGAAAGCTATCAAAAAGAAGTTGAAGGTGGGGGTATTGAGATAAGATAAGAGGGAACCCATCCCAAGAATCCTCCCAGAACAAGGCATCTGGACCCCAATTACAAATCCATAAAAGACCCTTTTTGACTAGCTGCACTCCTTTCTTCAAAGTATCCCAAACCATGGATCCCCTTCCTATCAAATTGTATCTTGGTACATCTTTCCCATTCACCCCACCAAGATAATTAACATTAAGGATCTTAGCCCATCCTTGATCCTGGCTTAAGCACCATCTCCAAAAGAGCTTAGCAACAAGAGCCCTACTGATCAAGCTCATTTTCTGCAAACCAAGGCCCCCATCCTGCTTTGATTTGCAAACACAATCCCATTTGACTAGACTCCACTTAGAGGATAGGAAGCTACCTGTCCATAAAAACTGTCTGGAAAGGGAATCAAAATCCTTAATGAAGCCAGCCGGGGTTGTCTACACAAGACACCTATAGATAGGAAGAGCCATGACAACGAACTTCAAAAGAGTCACTCTACCAATAGTTGAAAGCCACCGGTGGGTCCAATGACTCACCTTGCTCTGAAACTTATCCAAAATTTCCTACCACACACCCCTTGACAGTCTTTCTTTTGAAAGAGGGATTCCAAGGTACAGAAAAGGAAGAGTTCCAATTTGAAACCTCAAGATCTGAGCAATCCTAGCTTGAATAGGAGCAGGGGTATTGAAGAAAAAAATGAGACTTTTCTTCGTTAATCTTCTGTCTTGAGGCTTTCACATAAATATCCAAATCTCTTCATAAATTAATTGCCTCCTGAATTCTTGCAGCACCCATCAAAGACGTATCATCCACAAATTGGAGGTGGGAAGAAGGAGGAATGCCATGCCCCCACTTCCAACCCTGAATCAGACCCTGCCTAACTTGAGACTTGAGAAATCTTCCCAAACCTTCCGCCATCAAAATTAATAGGTAAGGGGAGAGAGGATCCCCTTGCCTAAGGCCTCTGGCCGCACCGAATAGGTCTGTAGGTTCATCATTGATCAGGACAACAAAAGAGGGTGAAGTAATGCAACTCATTATCCAACTAATCCACTCCCTCCCAAAACCAAAGGCCTGAAGAACTTTTTGCAAAAAACTCCATTTGACCCTATCATAAGCCTTGGCCATGTCTAGCTTTATGAACATGGCTTTCTCCTTAGAGGCAGCCATAGATTGCACAACTTCCGCAGCTATGATAACCCCATCCAAAATTTTCCTTCCTGTAACAAATCCCCCTTGCTCCTTGAAGATTAGATTACTGAGCCATGGCTTTAATCGTTCAACTATCACTTTTGTGATCATTTTGTACGTCACATTGCACAAAGCAATAGGTCTAAAAGAGTTAAGAGAGTTAGCTCCTTCCCTTTTTGGAATGAGGGCAAGGAAGGTTGCATTCAAAGCCTTAAGCATATGCTTATTGCTAAAAGATTCCTACACCACTTCAAAGAGGTCCATCTTGACTATATCCCAGAAAGCTTGAAAGAACTCTATAGGAAAACCATATGGTCCTGGGGCTTTACCCTTTTTCATTCCAAACACCACTGCTTCTATCTTAGATAGAGAGACAGGCTTAATGAGAGCCTCATTCATTTCAGGAGTGACAATGGAGGGGATGCACTCTAGCACCAAATCCTCCTCAACCCTAGCAAGATCAGAGTCTTCTGAAAATAGACTGCCAAAAAATATAGTGGCCTCAAGAGCAATCTCCCTATGAGAGGAAACCAAAGTCCCTCCAGTTGTCATGAGAGAATTGAGAGCACTCCCATGTCTTCTATCCTTTACAGTGTTGTGGAAGAACTTAGTGTTTTTGTCCCCTTCCTGGAGCCAATCAATCTGAGCCTTTTGTTTCTAATAAATCTCCTCTCGTAGCTCCCATTCTTCCAATTCTCTCAGCGCCATAGCTTCTTCTCTATATAGCCCATCAGATAGACCTTGCTCTCTGATTTGACGAGTAATAGTGTCCACCCTCAGCTGAGCATCTCTCTTAGCTACGAAGAGGTTGCCAAAACACATCTTGTTCTACCTTTTCAGCTTAAGCTTAACATACTGTAATTGCTTAACAAAGGAAAACATAGCAGTGCCATAAGTAGGCTTCCCTTCCCCCCACCAAGCAAGCATATGATCCTGAAGAGAAGCATCCCTCAGCCACATAAACTGAAACTTAAAAGACGGATTCTTTGTTGTTCGAAACTTAGAGGTAGACAAAATAATTGGCCAGTGATTTGAACCTCTCCAGTCCAAAATCTCTGATCTGGTATTCCAACTATCCGCCATCCAGTAGTAGGACACAAGAAACCTATCTAACCTTTCTGCTATCACCTTCACCCCACATCTTCTATTATTCCAAGTGAATAAACCATTGGAAGGTGTAATATCCACAACCTTCAAACTTTCAATGTTACTTCTCAAAAGGCTCGCAGAAGGGTCAAGCCTGGGATTACCTCCATTCTTCTCTTCCAAACTTAAAACTGCATTAAAATCTCCTGCTAGAATCCAGGGGAACAAAGGAGCAAGAGAACGAACATATCCTATATGTGACCAAAGTAAAGCTTTTCCCATGAAATCAGTTGGAGCATAAACATTAGTGAAGAGAATATTCTCACTAGTTTCACAACAAGTGGCCACAACGGAAATAGAAGACCTACTAGAGATCCAACAGAGTGGGACCAACTTGCGAGGATCCCATAATAGAGCCAAGCCCCCCGAACATCCTTGAGCACCAATGCATTGACAGAGACTTCTAGGCCAAATCTTAGCAGTCATGGAAAGCATTCTATCAATAGATAACTTAGTTTCCTGAATAAAAACCACCTCATGTGAATAAGACTTAATCAATTCTCAAATAGCCTTTTGTCTAGGGATGCTATTCAACCCCCTTACATTCCATGAAAGAACAATCATTTCTAAGATAGAGGAAAGTGGGAATCAATGGTATTCATAGAACTAGACTCCACTAAAGTCTCTCCCACTAACTTCACCTTTTCCTAGTCTTTCTTCCTCCCCACCTTAAGAGGCTTCTCTGAAGCATCTTTTTTAATGGTCTTTTGATGAATACCTAAAACAGAAGGGGATCCCCTGCTTTTTCTCTCCTCCTACTGATCTTTCCCAGCACAAGACTTAGATCGGGAAGGAGTAGAAATCTCCTGCAACTCCTTGCCTCCACTGGATCCCAACTCCTCCATAGGCCCCACAGAAGTATCTATATCCATCTATACCCCAATCACTCCCTCTTGCAGATTGGTCTGAATGACATTGTTCTCATCCCCACCTATTTCCCCTACCTCCAAGAGATCTTGTCCAGAAGGCATATTAGCAATAGTTCCATCAAACTGTTCCAGATCATCTACATCATCAAACCTATTGAAAACCTCATCTACTTGTCTGTCCTTAAAGGTCCTCTTTTGGCCCCGACCCTTATTATGAGCTCTTACAGGAATGAAACTCTCCTTGTCCTCCCTCATGGGGGATTTCCCTTTATCTTGATTAGGAGGTGCACTAGCCGAACCCATTTTTGAATCCTCTACAGGCTTAGATTTGGAACACATCCTCTACAAATGCCCATATTCATGACAAAAGCGACAACGAAACGGTAGCATTTCATAATCAAGTTGTTGAATCCATGAGCTTGATCCCAACCAAATTTCTATTGAATTAGGCAAGGGCTTATTCAAATCAATTTCTACACATACTCGAGCATAGGTAATTACCTTCTTTTCCATAGTCTGTCTTGAAGGACCAACTGGTTTTCCAAGCTGGCTTGCAACTAAGCTGAAAATATCCTCTCTCCAAAATTCCAAAGGAAGCCACAGTAATCGCACCCAAACTGGAACTCGTGAAGGAAGCTCTTTTGTAGGATTGAATCCAACATGCTAGGGCTTGATGAAAAGGCCCACTTGATTGTAGAAATAGGGCCCTCCTTCAAATACTTTATTTCTGTCCGACATGCAAGAAAAAACCACTTGAAAATAGCCATTGGCTGCCAACATTACATCCATATCCCCCTCTGGAGACCAAGTTCGTCAAGCCCATGATTCCAAAAAGGGAAAAGACACCCGGATCCCCATAAACTTACAGATCAAAGCATGTTTTGATAGATAATTGATATCATCTACAACGGACTCAGGCTGAATCTCAACAATCGGCCTATTATCACTCTTAGCAAGACACCCATTCACCTTGGAAGGCCTAAAACCTCCAGACAGATAAGAGGGATCTCCCATTCTTGATCCATTCTCACCAAAAATTGGATTTGCATGCAAAAGCACTGATGAACTGCCTTTTGCCACAGTATCCTTAAAAGACAACCCCCTGCCCCCAGAAGAAATCCCACTAGGAGCCATGCAAGACCTCAAAAATAAAACTCTAAAGAGGAGACCATAGTCCCACCACCATAAAAAGAAACCCCAAAATCACAGCCCCACTAGGGCACGCTGAGAACAAAGCCCACACCCCCTTGCAGAAACAAGAAAGACCCCCCACCAACAAAAGAAATCAACCAGAAGGCAACACAGGAAAGAAATAAAATGAAGAGAGGCCAACGATACCCCCATGCACCGAGCCCTCCCACACCTAAAACTACCCCCGAAGAGGAAAACTCCCTCAATGCGACACTAAACGTAACCCACACGAAGAACAAATGTGGCGAGAAGCCAAAAGGCACAGTCTACTTACTAGGTTAAGGCCTACCATCCTCCTCCCACACCAAAAGAGAAAACTAACATTTAATCTAGCTAGTAAAATTAATAAATTAATCTAAAGTAAAATTTTAAATCTAAACTAATTTAGAAAAATCTAAAATCTAAATCTAACTAAATTAAATAGAATCTAAATTAAACTAAATTAAAAAATATAAATCTAAAAATCTAAATTAGAAAAAATATAAATCTAAATTAAATTAGAAAATCTAAATCTAAAATCTTAATATGAATTCAAATCTAAATTAAATTAAAAAATCTAAATCTAACTTAAATTAGAAAAAAATAAAATCTAAAATCTAAATCTAAATTAAAATTAAAATTAATTTAAATTAACAAAATCTAAATTAAATTACTCTAAATTATCCTAAAATCAATTAATCTAAATTAAAATTTAACTTATATTAATTATTTTAAATCAAAACCAAATTTAATTTTATCCAAAAAAAAGCACCTCTATCGACTTCAAAAATGAAACTGTGATTGATGGATTAGTATGGGCGATTATGCTTGATCCATAAAGAATCAAAGCATAATTATGCCACTAAACGCCAATCTAAATAGGATTGAATCAAATGTAAATTAAACTAAACATTTATCAAATTAAGCATTCTAAACTACGAAAGCGTTAAAGTGTCTACTATAATCCATCTAAAACTTATCCCATTGTGGGAGTGGTGTCACGTTGATGTGGAACAATGACCCTTTCCCAATCCCGTGGATCAATGAGCTTGTTCCAATCAATTTTATTGAAGAAAACTGATGTAATGGTTGTGAGATGTGTATGAAAACATGATTTTAGTTTGAATGAGCATGATGCAAGCTAATTTAATATGATTTTATGTTAAAAATGATCTAGTTATGCAAAATCTAATCTAATCTAAATGGATTTTAAACTAAAAGATTCAAACCCTAATTTATAAACAAGCTAAATGGATGCATTATGTGCTCATGGTAGCCATTAATGGAAGCTAAAACTAATTAATGCAATTAAAATGGACTAAAAGATGATAAATATGTACTAAATATGAGTGTGAGTGTGAGTGATTTTAACAACATAACTTTGATGTTAAAAGATGGATCCATTTGTCTCCAAACAGTGCTTTATTTATAGGAAATCAAATAAAAAATGAAGGGATAAGATTGAAAAAGCTAATCAATGGTCAAGGATGGAGAAATGATGAAACATGGATCATGGATTCTCATTAGTGAATGAGAATGAAAGATGAGATTTAATCAAGGGTTAACATTCCTTCAAACAAACACACTCTTGACCTTTACAAGAGGTCACAAGTTAACTTGCACAAGAGGTAAAAAGCTAACTTGCACATGAAGTCTTGTAAGAATATTCCCTTTTTCAAATAAGTGAGGAGAGAGAATATTCTTTGGAATATTCTCATGGGTGAGGGAAAAATGATAATTTAATTAATTAAAAACAAATTAAATTGTGCAAAAGGGGAATGTGCAAAGGAGGAATATTCCCTTGCAAGTTGGGGGGGAAATTAGATTTAATTGATAATTAAACAATATTAATTATGCAACTAGGAGAATTAGAAGAATTAGATGATATTCATTAAATAAAATAATTTAATGAATAGGGAAAAGGTGGAATTAAATAAGAAGATTTAGAAATTAAATTAAATAATTTGATTTATTTAACTTAACAGGATGAAGTGTTGGCATGAAAGGGGATGAATTAACCTGATTAAATTAATTAGGTTAATAGATGCAAATGATATAATTAATTAAATAGTTAGGCTAATTTAATTAATTAAGCAAAAAAAGGATGCATTTTTAGACAAAATGATTTTAGTATACTTGATTCAAGTCTATGTTATCCTTTAGGACATTTTTTAGTGTCTACATTTTGCCCCTCTTTGAAGCGAGGTACCTGCTGTTTCGGTTCAAAGACTAACACCTTTTGGATGAAAAATTGTTGCTTAAATCATTTTTTAAAATATTTTTTGGATGCCCCATTGCTGCCCAACGAAAGGAATAAGTTGGTTCCCTGCCCCCTCGAGAAATCGGGCAAAAATTTTGAATTTTGAGTTGATTTCTTGACAAAGGTAGAAAGTTGCCTCAAGGGTCTAGAAAGGCTTCAGATGCAAAAACATGGCAAAAACACAAAAAAAGATGCAAAATAAGGTCCAGTTTGGCAAAATTGGTGAAAATGGTGAAAAACCCTAGCTTCATGGTTAAATTAGGGAAAAAAACCCTAATTTGCAAGCATAAATAGGTGAGGGAGGGTCACTTTTAATTCATTTGTGTTTTCACACCTTCAATATTTCTTGCATTGTGAGCTCTGAGCCTCTAACGAAATGGCACAATGAGTCCTCCCACAACACATTTGACTGGATTTGAGAGTATCAGAGGCTTCCAAGCAAGACCATCGATATGTGATTCAAAACTTGATTTGAGATTTGACTTTTTGGTGCATTTAATGCATTTTAAAATTTAAACTCTGGCGACATTGCTCTACAATGATGCTATTTTTAGAATTGGTGACGCTATTTTGATTTTTACAGATGCATATATTAATTGTGACGTAGTTCACAATTTAGAATTAGGATTTTAGGTTCTAAATAGCGACGCATATGTGTTTAGAGACACAACTTGTGATTTGAAAATTAGGGTTAGGGTTTTCCAGAGTCAAATAGCGACACATACGTGTTTAGTGAAATGTATCACGATTTGCAATTTAAATGCTTTGAGTGTCATTGTTTGGAATTTGAATTATAGTGATGCTATTGAAAATAGTGACGCTATTGTCATTTTGGGGGATGAAAACTCCAAAATATGCCAATTTTTTAAAATTTTTGACATAGTGCGCTTTGTGGGTGCAGGAGCTTATCCCACCTTTGATGTCTTGTGAGCACCGACCCATAATTTTGTCTAGACTTGGTGATTTGGCTAAGTTGTGATAGGAGCACTTAGGAGAGATTGGCCTGTGGTATGTTGTGTACATGCCCGTCGTTCGAACACATTTGGCGATGATGATAGTGTTGTGCGAGTGATGGCACAACGAGACCTCATCATTCTACCTACCTACTAGCAAAGCAATAGGGACACTAGAAGATGTATGGCAGATATTGCATTTTTTGATACATGGTGAGTGTGTGATATACGATCTTGATGCTAGATACGATGCGTGCCATGAGGTACTCGATCAAGAGGTTATTGTTCTAGTCACCTCGTAGATTGATCTTGAGATGCACAGAGGTTGAGTGTCTACTTTTAGATTGATCATTGTAGCGATTATCTTAGGCTTGTTACTCTAGATTGACAAAGCAAAGGATTTAGTCTGAGATGGGGCTTGGCTTGGCATAGGATGCTCTTTTGGAGGACCTAGTATGGATGAGGGCCAGTGATGTTGGCTTCCTTAAACCATGATATGCATGATTTCATATACTGCAATGGCAAGGTGATTGACACAGGGGTCACCCTACTTCATATTTGGGCTTGGGAGCACATCACTATGCTTTGACCAATTGTTCAGATGGCAGATGTAGAGTCAGATGATCCTATTATCTAGAGGTACAAAGGTGCCATCAATTTGTAGCACACAGGACAACTCAGGATTCCCTACTAGTGCAGGGTCATCAATGATATGATAGTTTTCAAATGGCAACCCTAGCTTCAAATGCCAACATGGCACAATGATGTGCAACAACTGTTCTTCGCTTAACAAAATCGATGCATGCAGGCTCAAGAGCATACCATCATTGAGAGGTACCTACCCGATAGGGTGGTGAGATAGTTTGGTGAGCGATAAGATAGGCTTGATGATGCATACACTACTATTTTTGCTATGTTAGCCCCAGAGACCGTGTGGGGACATACGATCCCAACCCTTGAGGTTATCAAGGGCTTTCGACAGTTGGTTGCTCAACCATGACCATATGATCAAGGAAAAGAAGATGCTCAAACAACGCCTATGTATGATGCATGGTTCACACCCCCTCATGAATTAACAGATCCAATAGGTGCAACCCCACAAGGGAGATTGAGAGGGAGAGGTGTAGGAAGAGGCATAGGGAAGCTAGATGATGGGCAGGGCAGAGGTTAGGGCAGAAGACAAGGCAAAGGTTCAAATGGTAGGGGTAGAGGATAGGATGGCTAGGATGGATAGGTCCCAGGTGCACCACCATTGTACCAATAGCCTCCCCAACAGTCTATAATATAGCAATAGCCTCCATAGTAGCCACCACTAAGGCCAGATCCCCATGATGCACATATTCAACAGCTATTGTAGTAAATACAGGTGATCACAAGTGAGCATGATCAAGCTTGATAGTAGATTTTGGTCATTACTGTTGAGAAAGACTAGGCTAGGCAGCAGGTACAAGCCTTGATAGTTGAGAGGGACTAGGAGCATTAACTTAGGCAGACTATTGATATGCAGTTAGCATAGGAGGTCGAGCGGCATCAGCAGCTAGAGACTATGGCAGCTGCAGCTCAGGGGCAAATAGTGTCTGCCCATTTGTATAGAGAGGTTGTGACTAAGGTGGCATATTATTGCATGCACTATCATTAGGATGTCCCTACGATGCTTGGACAACCAAATTACTCATAGAGGAGCGAGGTACATCCTCAAGCTGAGGATCATCCAGAGAGAGTCTAGTGAGGGGAGTAGCCATCAGGGCTAGCTCACTTATATAGGCACTTTTTTGATTATTGCCTGATTCTTTATACATAGATACATTCATGGGATCCTTTTTGATAGCCTCATAAAGTTTTTACTTTTCATCGATATACATACATTGATTCAAATATTGCATCATGAAATTTGCCATTTATATATGTGTGTGTGTGTGTATGATATGGATTCGAGATGATGTGATGTGTTCATTTTATTTCATGCTTATGAATGTATAGATGCACTTAGATATGATGATGTGACATGCTTATATATTGTGATTATGTATGGATGCAACATAATGAATGGATGTGTTTCCTTTTATTCATGTTTATGCAATATGTGATGATCTATGATGCGATGATATGTGATGTAATGACATGGAATGGATACAATGTTATATTCTTTTTCAGTACCTTTTCTATGCAACTTATGAGATGGATGATGTGATATGTAGATGTTATGCTTATGCAAATGATATGGTTGCATTTCTTTTTGTGTGTTTTTCTATGCAAGTTCATGATATGATTATGTATGCATATGGATGTATGTTATGATATGCTATGATTATGCAAGATGTATGCATGCTGATGATTTTTGGATGCAGGATGGATGCATTGATGATGTTTTTGTTGACTGTCATGACACCAAATTAGCGTAAAGAGAAGATAGAAGAAATAAGATGATTGATCATTGATTCAAAATATTCACCAAGTCTATGATCCACATAGACTTTATTAGAGATGGTGACGAGAAATGCATGATGATGATGATTTTCTCATATCTTGGGATTGGGATTATTCATCGTTCCTTATTGTTTGATATAACACACAGATATGATGCATCAAGGTATTGATAACCAAGATGGCATTGTATCTAGTGTAATGGAATTTGACTCTACAAGCAAATAGGATAGTTCTTTTTCACACCTTGACATACAGAAACCTTGTTGGAATGTAAGTTAGAAGCTTAGAACACATCAGACCAAATCATACACAATAGTCAACAATTTACTCCAAAAACTTCCCTACACACAACTAAGCAAGTATGCACCAAGATTATTTTACAAGGATACCCACAAGAACAACTAATGGAAGATAATGATTAATGAACCATTCATTTCTCTCTAAATCATTTTGATAGACATCATCGAGAGGTCCTTAGAATGGGTCATTAAGATAAATCACAAGAAAATATCAAAGACAAAAATTCAATGTTATCTATATCTCTTGCCAATTTAATTTAGCTAAGGTGATTTTGGATACTGATGCCCATCGTAGGAAGGATACATCCTAGGACATGTTGATCAGATGGTTAAGATGAGGTGTTTGATAAGTTGTTGATACAAACTTCATTGACTCGTTTACCCATGATCTAGACTTTAGATTTTGACGCTTAGGTGCTCACTTTTCAACTTGCAATACTTGCTTTCTATTTGTTTTTGCCAAAGGTTGAAGATGATGGTTGATTATTATGGATGAAGGTTTATTGCGAGTGAAAGTGAAATGGGATGGGTGGTTTTAGATTTTCTGGAATATTTCAATGTTTTTGGTATTTTGAAAATGTTTTTGAGGCTATTTTTGATCTTTTTGAAAGTTTATGTGGATGTTTTTGGTTTTCGATTATTTGCAGGTTGTTTAGGGTTTTTCAAGATATTTGATGTTGTTTAGGTCTTTTGAATGTTTTCAAATGTTTTTGGATTTTCAAAATTTCAAATGTTTTTGGGTTTTTTGTTATTTGAATATTTAAGGATTTTTTAGATATTTGAATGTTTGTGTTTTCTATTATTTGGATGTTTTTGTGTTTTCCGAGTTTTCAAATGTTTAGGGGTTTTTTGATATTTAGAATGTTTTTATGTTTTCTATTATCACGGATGTTTTGTGTTTTTGAGTTTCAAATGTTTAGAATTTTTGATATTTGAATGATTTAGGGATTTTCAAGAGTTTTGACCAAGAACCTAACCTAAAAGACCTATCCTAGGGGCCTTGGGGGCTAATCAAAGATTAGCCTTGCCTACATTATACACACAGAGACCACGTAGTTCAACTGACTTGACTTATTTGAAGATGAAGATAACAATTGATGGAACCCTAGTTTATTATGACGAACTCCTAAAGGTGACCTAGGGTGTCTTGGGGGCACATCAATGATGGCCTACCTATGTTCAAGCTCAAAGACTAAGTGGATTCGACAAGGTACTATTTTTGGATTTTCAATGTTTGACCTTTTTAGGGATTTTGATGTGTTTTGGGTTTTGACTTTACAATTTTTCAAATATTTTGGATTTTAGCTGTACAGGAATTTTGAATGTTTTTGGATTTTAGCTGTACAAGAATTTTGAATGTTTTTGGATTTTAGCTGTACAAATTTTTTGAATGTTTTTGGATTTTAGCTGTATAGGAATTTTGAATGTTTTTGGATTTTATTTTGTATAGGAATTTTTGAATGTTTTTGGATTTTGATGATGTTTTATTAATGTTGCTTTTGATTTTTGATTGTGATTTCCAATAATCTTAAGATATACAAGAACTTGATCTGATCCATAATGAATTTCCCCTAGTGTTTATGTGATAGACTACCTTGATATAGGTAGGACAAACTGACCTTTGGTATATGCCAAGCAGTACTAAAGGGGATATGATACTTGGCAACATCAAGCTATGATAGAGGCACGAATGGGTGATGGAATAAATAGGATGAA
>VDFB02357604.1:0-21579 GCA_007258455.2 Sequoia sempervirens | reverse complement strand
TTTGGCTCATAGCATTAACGAATTTTGGATTATTTTATATGGAGGAAAAAACTAGGGGAATGTTGTGGTGTGGTGTGGTGTGGAAAGCAGAATATGTTCAAAAATTGTTGAGGTTTTCTTAAGCCACAGTTGGAGCACAGGCGTGTTGCAGCTAGGAATACATTTGGGTTTGACATTTTAAAAACTACTCATGTGGTTTGTCTGTGTTTCGCATATGTGCCTAGCAGAAACCGTGGGAGTGGCAGGCTTAAAGGTAGTAAGTAAAAATTCATTTGTTTTGTTTTGTTGCAGTTATTGAAGGATTTTCTATAGGAAAATGTAGAGCAGGGATGAAAGCTAGGGTTTTACTTTTTTATTTGGCTGGTATCTCTTTGTTTGCTTCTTCTTGTTTCCTCCTTCACATTTCAATTTTGTACTTTTGCATCTTATTTGTAGCGGTGTTTGTTGCTTTGTTTATTTTTATAGATTTAGCACTTCAATGGAAGTGCAGTGCAATGATGTTATTCTGCCCATTTGGGTAAGATCATTCCTTTCGCATGTTAATCTTCTTTTTACCTAATTAAAATTATTTTGTGATAAGAGATTATTCACATTTGGGAGAGCTAGAAGCGAGAAGAACAAATCATTCTAGTGGATGGTGTAAAAAGTGTTGAGTTATTAATACGGTATACTAGGGACTTATCCTATGTATACTGAATTGCAATATTTGATATTTCAATTTCTAGTTTGCACAAAGATTTGGCAAGGCCTGTTAGTGATTTAAAAGTAATTTTGAATAGTTTGAATGGAGAGTGCATATTATAATCTATGATGTGCACAAACCATGCATAGTGATGGGAACCAATCACCATCAAAAAATTTATACCATTCACATAATATTCATTAGAAAAATAAAACATCCTTCTTCAAGACCTTGTAAGAGTACAAATAGTAGTGATTTCGTAGACTTGTTTCCCATCTAACATCCTTCTTCAAGGCCTTGCAAGAGTACAATTAGTAGTGATTTCATAGAGTTGTTTCCCATGTTTAAAGCTCTCTCAAATGTGAATACCCTCTACTACTCAATAAATCTTGGTCAACTTAAGAGGAGTAGCATTTTTATGCTTTCATTGAAGTTCTCAATCTATAAAACAGAGCCATTGCCATGGTTGTATAAATGTGAAAAATAAAATCTTGAAATTCAAGGAGGAGGCAATGCTAGGTCAAATGAAGAGAAGCTTCTTGGAGGATTTGGACCATTTCTGAGGTCTCATTTATCTTTAATGCTTGCTCAATCTTCCAGATATTCAATCTTGCTGCAACTTATTTGCTACCTAAGCATAGATTAGTACCATGGTTCTAAGTCCTTAAGTATAGATTAGTATCATGTTTCTAACTAATTCAAAAGCATATATTTACATGTATAACTGAAGCCAAGACCTTAGATACAACCAAATTCCATCACCGGAATGCAATTTGTCTATCTTTGAAGACCAACCCAAGTATTAGTGGTAATGTAAACCGTAGACCTATGAAAGCCCATGAAATCCTTCCAAAATTGCATTGCATTTCAATTTGTAAAGGTTGCACAAAGCAATTAAATGAATCAGAATGGTACATCTTGAGGCCCATGCAAGAAAATATGAATTAAATTGAATATTGTGGCTTATAATCGAGTGAAAGATCTATAAAGTATATAAATTTTCATATTTTCTATGAGGTCTCGATCCACTACCTCTAGTCCAGGTTTAAGTGGAACATGCTTTGCTTTCATGAATATTTTGATGTTTTCTTCAGTTTTGTAAATTGCTTAAATGTACATGGTACTTTTGACTTTTTCTCAATAATATATTTAATATTTTCTATATTATCTTGCAGCTGCATCTTGTTCTTGGCTTGATTTCTCAAATTATCAAGGTACATATACAAGAGCTTTCATATTTAATTTAGTTGGCAGGAGCAATGATCTTGTATGGTGTATTTGATTTGCATTATATGTATAATCATCTCAAAAAATCCATGTTGCATTCACAAGACTTTTGAGTTCATTTTCCCATGATATGGAGTGCTACAGTTGTTTCAGTCTTGGTATAAGGAGGATGCCATTGGTTGTTTCTCACCTATCTAAAATATTTTAGTATGACAAGCTTCTAAAGTGTTGACAATTGTTCAAATTCAGATTCAATTGTTAGCAAACCTAAATTTGAAGAAAATGCTTCCCTGCTTATGTATAGGCGGAGACTAATGTTTTCACTTCATTTTCTTAGCTATTAATGCCTTTCTCTGGAATCAGGTCAGCAAGCGGAAGACTATTTGAGCTATGGTCTGAAGGGATTTCCTTATTAAACTGTAATTTCAGCTATTTATTGCAAATTTTTTATTGACGGATGTTATTTTTGCCAAGGGATTTCTGATTTTACGGTTACAAATGGGGAAAAAAGACTTTTGGCCAATGAGCAACTAGCGGAGGAAAAATTCAAGACATTCTCTAATGTTTCGTTTAAAGCAGATTTTTCTGGATTGTGAGGGCTGTGGTGGGCACGTGGCATGCTATAAAGCAGTTCACGTGTCTTGTCTGTGCTATCACATTTTGCATCCATGCCTAAAGGGGAGCTCAAGAATTAGTAGCTCTAAAACCCCAATATTTTTAGATCTACTTTTTGTTTATTGTGAATAGATTGAAGCAGCAACCGTGGAGAGATTGGTTTTGGTTCGTCCCATTTTAAAAAGAATTTTGATTTGTTAGGGTTATGCAATATTTTTCCTGCAAACTCTGTCCTTTTTTTTCATCGACATGTTGATTGCATGACACAATCTATGCAGAATCTTGAGGTATGTCACTTGCCATGGTTTCAAGGTGTTTTATTTTTATGAATCTGTACACAGCCAGATCATTTTTTATTTTGTTTTGTTTCATTCTAAAACAATTTTGTTGTTATCTGCTAAACAAAGATGGTCTGACTGTACTATTCAGTGCGTGTGAATATATTGCTTTTACAGCATCAGCAGTAGTCAGTATCCATTAAATACTGGTGGGTGCTATATACTGTTCCCTAGTTTGATGGCTATATGATGGTGTTTAAATTTCTGAACCTGTTTTTAAGCCGCCACTTTGGCATGAGGGTTTGTTCTATGTCATTGTTCAGCCTGTGCCAAAATGGCACAGGCTGAACAAATAAAAAAGCAATTGGTAATTTCATTTATGCAGCTGCAAAAATCTTGTCTCGAGCTCAAGAAACTAGTAGCTGTAAAACCCAAGTGATCAAGATTGTCTTTTACTAAGAATTTGATCAGACCATAATGGGACAACAGATATCAATACATTTTCTTGGATATAGACCATTTATTAATTAATGGTATTTCTTAACCAATGCTCGGTTATTTTTTGAATCTTATGCTATTATTTGTGAATTCCAATCTTGGTTGGATGCTGATAACATGTTTCTCTGAATCATATTTATAGAATGTGGAGGAGCTCATGAATCTACCACCTGACAAGGTTTTGCTGAAATGGATGAATTTACATCTTCAAAGGGCAGGTTACAAGAGAAATATTACAAATTTCTCTTCAGATGTAAAGGTCAATGAATAGTGAAATTTTAAATTCTTGTATTTTGGGTGGCCTGATCTTTTTCTAATATGGATTGGATTTTGGTTACAGTGAAACCCAATTTATGATTCTCCAAGTTTGTGTCAAGGATCCTTAACCTCTTTTATTTATGCATGACGATTGCTTGGAATTTGTGGCAGATCACCTCATCAACAGCAAACTAAACAAGGTACTTTAATAATATAATAATAGTATGAAATAATATTTTAATGTAAGTAGAGAAATATAAATTTCAAGCAAATTGATATATACATATATGCAGCACATTGCTAACCCAAATATTGGCATTCAAAATGAATGTCAAACCAGTTCAATTGATGTAATTTGTTATAACATCCATGTTTCAGGTAGAGTGGGATCAACTAAACAGAAATGTGGTGGGCATTTTTATATGTGATCGAAATACTCATGAATATCAAATGACAACATATCTACAAATAACTCAGGGATGAAAATTTCAATTTTCAAGTCCTTGCGATTCCTAATATGAACAATTTTTGGCCTTGGTACTTATGCAAGGGCTCTCGAATAAATGAATATAGAACCACATTTTATTATATTTAATCAAGAAGGAAGTAATTGCTATCTCTATGAATTGTCCAATGATGTCATGGGGTGCAGGGGACTATCCATTTACCAAATGAAATTGTCTTTACTATACAAAGTTAGCTCAGCTTAAATTCTTTCTTCCATAAAATAATTTGTATGATTATACTTATGATTAACAAAGTACTAGTTTTTATTTGGTGGATTATGTGGAAAGAACACCAATTTATCTTGCAGGTGTCAAGGTGATGTAGACTTTGTGAATCTATTGGAGAGGAAGGTTATAATGCTAAACTAATCCCACATCCATTTATATGTATATCATGTCCAAATTTAAAATTCAATCACAGCTTGGCACCATGCAAATGATTTCCTCAACTGTTTAGTGTTTTTAAGACCTGAAAAACCTTCACATTGAATTATGCTGTGTAAGAAAATTGATAATCAGATTTCTAGTTCAATCACTGGTGATGCTGGGCAGGGTTTTACAGGTTTTCAAAGTGATCAAGAAAAGTTCCATAATAATTTAGAGAGAGAGCCGACACAACATACTTTTGGGAATGGACCAGATGAATGGATGAGTAAATGATGAGTTAGTGGCTGGAATTGAACATAAATTATTGGCTACCTTTATCGACCATGACGCTGGGGTTCCACTGTTTCAATATCTTATCTCTGAGCAGGGGAATACTGAGAGAAAGAAGGCTGCTGATCATACCAAAAACTACCTCAAGAAGCTTTTAGATTAGCTTTATTGGGATGACAGATACTTGATTCCTTGAAAGCCTTTGTTATTTTGATAATTTTGATTTAAACGTTGTTTTTATCTTTGTTATAATCTCCAGATTTTGATCATTTGGATCTTGGGTGTACTCTGTTGGATTCTTATATGTTAGCAGTAGCTTGCTGTATGTCCTTGAGGCCCTTACATTGTAAACTGTTTTGTTAATTATCTGCAATAAAAATAGATAAATAGTTATTTAACTCTACTGTGAAATGTGTTTTAAAAGGGAAGTTGGGGTCATACTCAGATAATGATCATTTGTAATGTTAGCTCTCCTTTCTCCTATAACACATTTCAACTGGATTCTTCTTTATCACTTACCTTCTATGTTATTTGATTACCAGACTATAATGTCCTTTGTGCATTGGGAGAGCAAACTAAGCTTTGGGTCCTGTTTCGATATATTTAATTTACCAAGCCATGTGGATATAGTAACATTGTGGATCATACTTGACCTTTAACTTTGGGAGGTATTTTTTACTAGTTGCATTGTGGATCTATTATGTACAGAGTAACTTAGTTATATTGTTTTTAAGTTGAATCTTACGGTTTGGTGGTGTTATATTTCCTTGCTATTCAATTTGAGAGCATTGGTTTTCTTGCTATTCAATTTGTTGGTTTTGTTCGTTTGTAAGTAGTGGTTTCCTGATTTTTTGATTAAAAATGGGGGATACAAATCTTTTGGCAAATGAGCAACTGTTTCGCTTTAAACAGATTTTGCTGCAAACTGTGTCCATTTTTTCTCATAGGCATTGTTCACTGCATGACACAATTTATGCAGAGACTTGAGGTAAGTCGCTCGCCATAGTTTCAAGGAGTTTAATTTATATGAATCTAAACACAGCCAGATCGTTTTTGTTTGTGTTTTAAAATTTGAACAGGTTGGTATTCTAACACAAAACCTACTCCCCTCTAAGGTGAGCAGTCTCCCACGGAGCTGTTTTTCCATCGGGAAGAAATTCTAATGTTCATTGTCTCCAGAACTGTGGCTTGCACATTTCCAACAGGCACAACATTTCCTGGTAAATGAATAAATGTTGCACCACTATATACAGAAACCTTGACACACCCGTTAGCACACTATGATTTTCATTAGGCTTCTTCACCCCTGCTTTTCCCATTTGGCAGGGACTCCAGCTGCAGCACAGCCCTTGTTTGTGTTGGGACGGCAGAATAAAAACATCTACTATTCCGCTGGGTCCTTCGAAACTCCCTTTCAAAATCTCCAAAACCAAAAATATGACTGAAAACTTGCAAAGCGCCATTAAAACCATGATTGCCCGCAGAGCGACACTAGATCACAGTAGCGGCAGAGACAAAAGATGCAACTCAAGAGAAACAAAGAAAATCCTAAATATAAACTAACATACCGAAAACATCTACGATGACCGAGCTATAGGCTGAGAAAATTAGAAATATCAAAGCATTTAAAAGCATGGACACAGATTTCACGTTTCTATGCGAAAGCAAACTTGGAAGAAAGAAAACTAGCATCTCACTTTCTCCATAGGTCCTTCTTACCTTAATTTAATTTATCATTTGTATGGCACACTCTAGTTCACTAACAGGCTAAGAATTGAGTGGTGCGTACATATATTTTCGCTAATAGTGTGTTGCTCCAATCGTTGATTTGTTGTATCCAGATGATTCGGCCTCCTTCGATTATTTATCTCGAACAACCAGGGTTTCAAATATGGAAAACGATAACCCTAAACCCCGATTATAAACCCTGAAACGGCTCGCGGTGCTAATGAGGCAACTCTTTGCGTCGTGCTTATAGATCCACAGCATTAATATAATAGAAAGTTACACGCATAAAGCATGCCCACGGTGAAAATATGAAAAAATTAATACTAGCAATCGGACCTTGGTGTGCAATGGGTACGCCGAAGAGGTGGGGAAGGTCAATGAAGGAAAATCTGATTTCTTACTTATATACATTTGTGCAGCACACGAGGACAATTGGTAGATCATTTAGTAAGTGATGTAGATAGTTTGTGCAATAAAGGTCTAAAATGAAGAAGTGACAGTTTCTAATAAATTATGTATCTATTTAGAAGGATCCAAATACAACTAAAACAAAACTTTTGAATGAGGAAGATAATCAGGTTTCATTACTAATAGTTTCATGTTATGTTTGCAATAGGTAGAGGTAGGGGAGAAGTCCGCCACCCATTGAATTACCACCACCTTCATGCTCACTTAATCCCCCAAAAAAAAAATCACTTTGATCCATTAAAAAACTTTCTTTTATTGAATAAATAATTACAAAAACACCAATGGCTGCCGATTAAGTGCTAAAGTGAATAAGACCCATTGACTTTTGAGTGGATTTGAATGATAAAATAGTTATAATTGATTGAAATTATAGCGGGTGGATACTGGGATATTAGGTGGTGACAATCGGATGACACCTCTAAAAGGTGACTTTTTGACCCTTGTGCGCATATCAAACACTCCTGCATTCGACTAAATTGCCCACAAGCCAAAACCTTAGTTATAAGCACTTAACTCATGAACGAAAAAAACCCATAAAAAGAAATTTTGATTCGATGTATGGTTTGAATTCTACGGTTGCACAAAGTTAGCCCTGGCAGATACTAGGTCTCCTCCCCTAGAGGGGGGAAGAGTGAGACACAGAGAAGATTAGAAGATAGAGAAAGGGGATAGAGATAGAGAGGTAGATGGAGATGAAGATGGAGATGGAGAGAGATATGGGGAGGAGAGTGAGAGATAACGATAGAGAGAAGAGGGATAGATAGAGATGGAAGATATAAATATAAAGAGAGAGAGGGAGAGAGAAAAAGATATAGACAAAGATATATATAAATAGATAGAGAGGGAGGGAGAGGGAGGCAAAGAAATAAAGGGGAGAGAAGTAGAGACTTAATCTCTCACTTCCTCTCTCTACCCTATTTCTCTCTATATTTTTCTTCCCTTTTATCTTCCCCTATCCCTATCTATCACTTTTCTCGATCCCTCTTTTCTCTCTCCATTCTTTTGTTCATCCCTTTAGGTTATATGTACCCCCTCTTTCTTAGGCAATAAAGCTATTGGATTCTTTATATGTTAATTTAGTTTGTAGTATAGAAATATATTATTTATTATCTCTTAATTTGCATTATAGAATATAATATATAATATTATAAATAGAATAGTAATTTAAAAATTAATTTGATAATTTATCTCTCAGTATTTATCTCTCTCTCCTATTTTTTGTTTATTTGTCCTACCTATTTCTCAAAATATAATATACAATAATATATAAATAGAATAGTAATTTGTTCTATCTATTTTTATTTATTTGTCCCTTGGCATCTCTTATATTTCTCTCTCATGCTCTATCTCGCTATCTCTATATCTCTTTTGTCTCTATCTCTCTATTTCCCTCCCTCCCTCTTTATCTCGTTCTACATCTTTCTCTCTCTTGCTATCTATATAAATCTCTCTCACACACTCTTTATCTTTTGAGTTTCTTTCTCTTTATATATATATATATATATATAGACTTATCTCCCCCTCTATCTATTCCTCTTGCTCTCTCTCAAGATGGTTAAAGTATTAGATTTTTATATGTTATTTTAATATGCACTATATTAAAATATAATAAGTACTAATTATAATTAATAATTATATATTTATATTTAATAATTTTCATTAGAGAATATAATACATAATAGTAATAATATAATTTATATTGATAATTTTATTTATATTATATTTATAATATAGCATATTATACTTATATAATAATTTAATTTGTAATTATATATAAGTTTATTTATATTATATCTATTATATATGTGAATTTAGTTTTTATTATTAAAAATAGTAATTAGTAATTTTATAAATTTTATATTTGTATTTAATATATTTTATTCTAGAATATAATATATAATAATATTAATATAATTTATATATAATATTAAATATAATAATAATTTAAGTATATTTATTATTATATGTTAGATTACAATATTATGAGGGAGCATATATCTAAAGTAGAATTTATCATTTGGTTAAACTATTCACAAGTACATGATCAAAATTATTAGAGGTCAAATAAGATCAATCATACCAAAAAATTAAACTTTGATAAATGATATAATAAAAAATAGACGATCATTCTCACTATTTTTATTTAGTACATGTAATCTAAAAAAACAAAGATATGACTACCAATCTACTAGCCTCTAAATATTGTGAGACTCCCACCTATAACCTCGTAACAAGTGGTTGCTCATGCTAAAGTGGATGCTAGTAAATTGCATAGGCTTCAAGTTCATAATAAACAATAATCTACTTTCATTGTAGTCATATGTGCACATGTCATAATGTCATTTAACCATTTACCTAGCCCTCTAAAATGGTCCACATTAAAGTTTAAAATTGTAGAGTAAAGATAAAAATTGGATAGTTTTATGGCAAATTGTTCTAAAATCAACATCAATTTCAAAATTGTAGAACAACACATAGAAAGTTTAATTTAATATTTATGATCATTTATATATTATGAGATATAGAAATAAAGATATGTAAAATAAACATTGTTTTAGTGATGGTTATTTGTAAACAATATTTTTTGAGGGATTGCTTCTATTTAGAAAGAATAATGTGCACCTGAATATATTTCCATTTGCTAAGGTATGTGCACAAACTTGAAGAATATTGAATTCTAGCTTTTAGAAACTAATAATAAGTATTTTATAATCTTAATAATCATACCATTCAAATATTTAAAACTCAAACAGTTGTGTGAAGGTAATAATGTGAAAGAAAATTTGTATCAAGTTGCAAACACTATTTCCTTTTCTCTATACTATATGAATCTAACACGTTCACCAAGACTTAAGAATCCATATATGGTGTTATTCTAATCTTGTTGAGTATGAATTGATTACACTTATTTTAGTTGTTCTATTAGATCACAACAAAGTACTTCTAAAAATATATGATGATATATAGTTTTGACTAATATGTCCCTTTAAGTTGGAAAGAATGCTTTTTTTGGCATAACTTGTCAAGAGGGAGAATTTAAAGAAAATTTAACTTATATAATTATATCCTTAATAATTATAAATATTATATATTAATAAAAAAATCAAAATTATACTATAAATAACATAATTATATATATTGGATACAATTATTTGGTGTGGGGCTATGTCTAGGGAATACTCAGCCAAATTGGGATACTATATCCAAATAGCACATAGTGAGGAGAAGATATGGGTGGCGACTCTCTATTGGAAGCGGGAAGTGTTTCCCAAGGTCGGAGCCTTCCTTTGGGTGGCCCTTCACCAACATTGTCTTACAGGCGAAAGATTAAAAAGAATTGGGATTGCAGGCCCGTCTTGATGTGCATTATGTGAGCATGAGGAGGAAGGAGTGGATCACCATTTTCTCAATTGTCCTATGTCAGCCTCTTGTTGGGACTGGCTACAAGGGGCCTTTTGTGTCCAAGGACCAAGACAGGTGAAGGTTCAAGATTTTTTGAATAGTTGGTCGACTACAAATAAGAACAGATATTGGCATGGAATCTAGATAATGGTGTCATCATTGGTCGTATGGCATTTGTGGAAGGAGAGGAACAGACACATCTTCAAAGAGGAATCTCTTAGCAGTGACCTTCTCATTACAAAGATTCAAGGAGCCATCATTGAGACAACAAACAATAGAAATAGCATAGGTGCTAAGGCAAGGTTCACAAGATGAGATGAGGAGATCTAGAAGGTTTGGTCTGACCTCAAAACGCCTGAGCCCTCGACCCCTAGAATGGGTAAGGTGAATAGGAAGGAAGTACACTAGCTGCAACCGATGATGTTAAAATGGAAACTAAACTTCGATGGGGCTGCCAAAGGCAACCCCAGGTGGGCTGGGGCTAGATGCATAATCAGAGATAATTGCGGTCAGTGTGTGTGGGCAGCGTCAAAGTGTCTGGTTATTCAATCTAACAACACTGCTAAGATGGAGGCCTTGGTGCTAGCTTGGAGTTATCTATCCAAAAAGGTATAGATACTGTGGAGATAGAAGGTGACTCACAAATCTGTATCTAGGTAATTTCCTCAGGAAAATTGCCAAGTTGGAAAATGGACAATTGGATTGGTAAGATTAAAATCCTTCTTGGTAAGTTGAATGACTTCTCCATCGCACACGCATATAGGGAGGATAATAAATTTGTTGATCTGCTAGCCAATTACGGCGTATCCCAAGACAATCTAGTACTCATTGATTCCTCCACGGATCGGTGGTCAAGGCTATAGGCTATATTAGACCAAGACAATTCAGGGCATTGAGGTGACCGACCTAGCGCAACTTTGGACTTGTGAAGGAGCGTTGAGAAATGTGACTTACATGGTGGCAATTGTTGGTTACAGAAAGCATATTTGGTTAGAGATTCGGCTTGGATTCGCAAACTAAAATGTGGTCAGATGCTGCGGAATCTGCTCTTCACAAGTTAAATTAGGATGAGCCTGGTAGGGTGTAATGCACATTTATCCCTTAAGCAAAATTAGAGAGCCAGACATAAGGTAAGGATGGTGCATTTTTTTGGGCTAAGTTGCTTGTGCGTTGAAGAGTCTATCATGGAGCAATGTAGGTGGCTCTTCTTGATCCATAGCCTAGCAATGTTGGATGAGATCGTGAATATGGTTAGGAGAGTGCTCCAAGAGGAAAGGCACTGGTGCAATGGAAAGATATATGAAGCAATAATTGGGTTGTTGGTCGACATACTCGGCTCTCGAGAGAGGATGGTGGAGCTCTCTATGGGCTTTGTGGTGGAGGCTAATGCTCAAGTTGTGGTGAATGCTACTTTGGAATCAGTGGAGGACGGTTTGGTGAGCCATCTAAAACTATTCTTTGACACTGCTGACATTGGAGCCGAGGCGGATGAGGGTGAGATATTTGAAGAGGAGGCTTTAAGGCAACGTTTGGATGCCAGGAAGAGCTTCTTGGTGAACATGTGGGAATTCTACAAAGCAAAAGTCATAAATTCCAATATTGGGGCATTTGTCAGGTACATGAACTCTGGTTTATCTTGGCTTAGTGAGAGCAACCTGGCTTGGGCATTGGGTATGGATCAAAGTCTAGCTGTGATCTACCAACATCTGATAATGTAAAGTGGGAGGTTATGAGTTTTTGAAAGTGTTTTTTAATGCTCTCTAGCTTGCTTCGCCACCTAAATCCTATGTAATTGGGTGTTATCCCCTTCGATAGCACTTACCAATAATAAAAAAAACATAATTATATATATATATATAGTAGAAAGTTATAGGTGACTGTTTGCATGCATATATGCTTATTTCGACCTAATTCGTAGCAAAGAAGTCCAGACAACAAGCTTGTGTTCCAAAACAAGTGTACCTACAAATGAGCTATGTTTTTAATGGCTGAAATGGGTGCTCAAAAATGTATTTATTTTTTGAGATTCAACTGGGTTTGAAAGTGCTCTTTTCTTTGTTGCATATACATTACATCTCTTCTGGGTCCGGTAAACGAGATTTGGCTTTTTCTATGGCTTCTTCTGGTGATTTGGAAATGGTTGAGCCCTCTTCTTCATTGCATGCCAGTGGACTGGATCAGATGGGAAAAACCCATGCTGGGGATGGAGTCTCCTCTTCCAAAGGGAATTTTTGAATCAAAAAAGTAAACGGTTGTTTGGAGAGATCCGAGGATCGTCCAGTTTTGGTTATTCAACCCGAGCAAGTTTCAGAGGATGTTGAATATTGGGGCAATCATGCTCTTATCTGCAAATTTTTGGGCCTTTGTTTATCTCTACCTGTTTTGGATTCCTGGGCACGTAGGGTTTGGAACCCAGAAGGTGATATGGAGATTATTCTGGCAGCTAATAACTATTTTTTGGTTGTCTTTTCAAGCATGTCCGACAGGAATAGGGCTTTCGAGGGAGGTCCTTATTTCTTTAACCAGGTTGGGTTGTTCATCAAACCTTGGCATATGGGATTCAACTCTGCGGAGGAGATCCCTTCGCGGGTTCCCGTGTGGGTTCGTTTGCCGAGGCTTCCTTTGGAATTCTGGAGGGAGGATATTCTTCACTCAATCTCGTTGCTTCTTGGAAAACCTGTGGGATCGGCTTCCCAAACTCAAGACCGTAAGGTAATTTCTTTCGCTCGCATTTGTGTTGAAGTTGATTTAAATAATCCATTACCAGACTCTATGGAAATTCGCTTGGGATCTTCTTGTTGGATCCAACAGCTGGACTATGAAACCCTACCATTTAGATGCAGAATTTGCCATGAATATGGACATTTACACCGCAAATGCCCTAGATTTAAACCCTCTCCCTTTGCTGCTACTGGGCCTCCCAAGGGCGACAAGGGAAAGGCTCCAATGTCTAATGAACCCATGGATGATGAGGGCTTTATTCCGGTCAAGTCCCATAACAAAGGCAAGGGCAGGAAGAGATCTTGGATGGATAGGCAGAATGACGACAACTTTAACAGGTTTGAGGTTCTTGATGATTTGACCCAGGAGGAGGGTATTCCAGTTGAGCTCTCATCTGGGGCTAAGGGTTTGCAAGATGTTCAGGATGATGATGCAAGGAAAGAGGATCAAATTCTATCTCCAGGGGTTCATCAGAAGGATCAGAAGGCTATGGATTCTTTGGCTCATGCTCAGGATTTCGGGGTTCTGCAGGGGTCACAGACTCTGAAGGACTCTGCTGCGGTGGTTCCTGATCCCCCTGCTCCTAAGGGGGCCTCAGATCCTACGAGGGGTATCAAAGCTCCTCCTACATTAGGCTTACAACAGAAATCCTTTAAAAAGGGGCCTCTTGATAAACCGTCAAAGAGTGGAAGAAAGACTGATCAAGAGAAGGTTAAGCTTATGGGTGATACTTTGGTTGAGTCTGGGTCTGTGAAGCCCATTGATTCCCATTTCTCCCACCCCCATAAATGATTGTTTTATCTTGGAATGTAAGGGGGTTGAACAGCATCCCTAGACAAAAGGTTGTTCGCAGATTAATTGAATCTCAGTCACCGGATGTGGTCTTTATCCAGGAAACTAAGCTTACTATTGATGGGCTTGCTAATTGTGCTTCGCGTATCTGGCCCCAAGGCAATTGGCAGGGGGTAGGTGCTTTGAACAGTGCAGGGGGTGTGGCTTGCTTCTGGAACCCGAGGAAAGTCTCCCCTTTATGGTGGATGTCTAGTCGGTCCTCCATTTCTCTGGTTGCTTCTAGTTTTGTTACTGGAGAAAGGTGTCTCTTATCCAATATTTATGCTCCTACGGATCTTTCAGGTAAGTTAAATCTTTGGGCTCACATTCGCTTCATCCGAGCCTTGGACCCGTTTCTCCCATGGATTATGGCTGGAGATTTTAATGCTGTTACTTGCTTAGATGAAAAACGTGGTGGGTTAGCCAGGCTTGACCCTTCTGCCAATCTTCTTAGGGATATGATTGGTCTCTTGAATCTCATAGATGTGAAGCCTTCCAATGGTGTCTTCACCTGGAATAATAGGAGATGTGGTGTGGAGGCTATATCTGAAAGGCTTGATAGATTTCTTGTCTCCTGTTATTGGTTGAATAGTAGGTTGATCACTAGCTCTGAAATTCTGGATTGGAGGGGCTCTGATCACTGGCCCATTAAGCTCTCTGTCACAGCTTATGGGGTCACCAAAAATCCCTCCTTCAAATTCCAATTGATGTGGCTAAGAGATCCATCTCTTCAGGAGCTAATGCTGGACTGGTGGCATGAGGGGAGGCCTTCTCATGGGACAGCCATGTTCACTTTTAGCAAGCAGCTTCAGCATGTGAAGTTCAGACTTAAGAGATGGAATAAACAATGTTTTGGGAACCTTCAAGCTCAGAAGATGGCTGCCCAGTCCAAGTTGGATACTATCACTCGGCAGATTCGGGACCAAGGGTTGACCTCTGCTCTTAGTATGGCTGAGTCCTTGGCTCTGAAGGGGTTAGAAGAGTGGGAACTTCGGGAAGAGATCTTCTGGAAGCAAAAATCTCGTATTGATTGGCTTCAGGAGGGGGATAGGAACACTGCTTTCTTTCATAATTCTATTAAGGCTCGAAGACAAGGAAATTCTATCTCCTCTTTGGTTTCGCAGGAAGGGGCTCAACTCTCGTCCTATGCTGATATTTCCAGGGAGGCAGTCAATTATTTCTCAAACCTCTTTTCTAGGGAGAATCTTGCTGCTTGGGCTGAGGAGCAGGCCATCATGGATTGTATTCCCCGCCTGGTCTCTGCTGAGATGAATGGGACTCTCTTATGTCCTATCTTGTTACCTGAGTTGGAGAAAGTGGTATTTAATATGAAAAAAGGTAAGGCGCCTGGTCCGGATGGGTTTCCAATTGAGTTTTTTCAAGAGTTCTGGGAAATTATAAAGTTGGATCTCCTTGAGGTGGTTCAGGAATCACTTAGGAACAAACAGATGCTCAAGTCTATGAATTCTACCTTTTTGGCCCTCATACCTAAGTTGGAAGGAGCTAACCAGTTAGCTCAATTCAGGCCTATTGCGTTATGTAACGTTGTTTACAAGATCATCACCAAATTGATTGCTGAGAGACTCAAACCACTCCTTGGTTCTTTGATCTCAGCTGAGCAGGGTGGTTTTGTTGAAGGGAGACAAATTTTGGATGGTGTTGTGATAGCCATGGAAGCTATTCATTCTATGGCTAACTCTAAGGAGAAGGCGATGTTTATTAAACTGGACATGTCTAAAGCTTATGACCGAGTGAGCTGGGAGTTCTTACAGAAAACGCTCTTGGCTTTTGGTTTTGCTAAGGAATGGGTGAACTGGGTTCTTAGTTGTGTGACCTCTACCTCATTCTCTGTTCTCATTAATGGGGAACCTTCAGATTTGTTTAGTGCTTCTCGGGGACTCCGGCAAGGGGATCCCTTATCCCCTTACTTATTCATTATCATGGCTGAGGGTCTTGGAAGATTTATTAAATCTCAGGTGAGACAAGGTCTTATCCATGGTTGGAGCTGGAACAACCTTCTCCCTTCCTACTCTCATCTTCAGTTTGTGGATGATACTGGGCTAATGGGCTTGGCTAGAATCAGTGAGGCGGTGAACTTCAGGCGAGCCTTAGACATCTATCTGAAGGCTTCTGGTCAGCGGATTAATGATGATAAATCTTCTATTTATTTCTTTAATACTCCTCAGCTTATTCAGAGTAGGATTGCTAGGATCCTTAGATTTCAGATCGGTTCTCTTCCCTTGATGTACCTTGGGATCCCTTTGGCTTTGGGAGGACAGCGGAGAGATTATTGGCAGGGTATTTTGGATAAATTTCGTAGTAGGGTTAGCCATTGGACCCACAGATGGTTATCTTCGGCTGGGAGAGTGATTCTTCTTAAGACGGTGGTGCAGTCTCTCCCCATTTATAGGTGTTGTGTGCAGGTTCCCCCGTCCACCTTTGTGCGGGAATTTGATGCTTTGTCTCGGCAATTTCTTTGGTCTGGCAACCTTCTTTCCTCAAAGTGGAGCTTGATCAAGTGGGAGTCTGTTTGCAGGCCGAAGCATGCTGGGGGCCTTGGTCTTAGGTCTATGGCGCTTGTTGTCACTGCCTTGGCTGCCAAGCTGTACTGGAGGTGGTGTAACAATCAAGATCAGGATTGGGCAAAGATTCTGACCCACAAGTATCTTCCTGGTGCTGATTGCCTCGATGTGCCGCGTCTTCCCTTGTTGGGTAAAGGTTCTTGTATTTGGGATACCCTTAAGAAGGGTGTCATATGAAATAACTTGCACAATAGAAGAATATGATATGAAATATGCCGCGAAATACTTGATAATCAGAATAACAAGCCACTCGAGGGGCAAACCCAAATATCTCTAATGAGAAACACACTTCACAACCTTGATGATGAAATAAGACTCACAACCTCCTATATATACCTATTTATGCCAAGGATATCACCAAGGCCGACTTAGACACAACTATATAAGACTTAGGCCGACCTAAACAACTAAATAACAATATACTAATGATAATATGACTTAATAGAGAGTTAAGATAGCCACAAGCCGACTATTCATAACTCGATGTACAATAATATTAAGGGCTTAGCATGCCCCCCTTCTTCAAAGAAGCATTGTCCTCAATGCTAACTGCTTGGAAACTTTTGAATGAACTCCCTTACCCTTCCCATGTGGCATCTTCTTCTAACTGGTAAAATTCTTCCATTGGATGAGATACTCTGATAGTTCTATTCCTTAGCTTTGTGGTTTGACGCATCGCACTCGTTCCCCTGGAATGATTCTCCTTCTTCATCCACCAGAATTGTTGTTTGAGTGGGGAATATTATGCCCACTACCTTCTTTCAAACAGAAACATGAAAACTCCGATGTATCTTTTGTTGTAGGTGGCAACTCAAGCTTGTGGCAACATCGGCCGATCTTCGTGATGATTTGGTATGGACCATAATACTTTGGGTGACAACTTATTATTCTTTCTTTGCTGCTTTAGTGAGATTTGCTTATAAGGCTGCAATCACAAGAAGACCCAATCCCTAACTTCAAAACTTCTTTCACTACGATGTTGATCTGCCTGTTG
This sequence comes from Sequoia sempervirens, assembly GCA_007258455.2. Taxonomy (NCBI): domain Eukaryota; kingdom Viridiplantae; phylum Streptophyta; class Pinopsida; order Cupressales; family Cupressaceae; genus Sequoia; species Sequoia sempervirens. Next base: position 4,132 of record VDFB02357604.1, on the reverse strand, counting down.
TTTCATTCGATTTTGTGCCATGGCTAAATTCTCCTTGAGTCCTGAAAGTACTTGTTGTTGATGAAGCAAGTGGTCTTCTATTGCTTGAACTCTTGGGGACACCTTAATTGATGATGTGATGGAAGGAGGATGATATCCATAAAGTGCCAAAAATGGAGACATTTTTGATGAGCTATGAAAAGAAGTGTTATACCACCATTCCGCAAGTGGTAGCCAATCTACCCATCGAATCGTTTTCTCCAAGTGAAACAATGTAGATATCCTTCCAAACACTTATTAACAACTCCTCCCCGCTTGCCCATCCGACAGGGTGGTATGAAGAGCTAAGCCACCTGAGTACCCAAACATGAGAATCTTTCCAAAAGTGACTAGTGAAGATAGGGATCACCATCACTAACAATAACTTTAGGTGTACCATGTAGCTTTTGGATATTATCCAAAAAATCTCTAGCCACTACACTTGCTATAAAAGGATGTGCTAATGCAATGAAATGTGCATATTTAGTGAGCTTATCAACCACCACCATGATGACATTATGACCTTTAGATTTGGGAAGCCCTGTGATGAAGTCCATGGATATCTCTTCCCAACGCGGGCTAGGAATAGATAAGGGTTGCAAGAGACCTGGTGCCTTAATTGTCTCCCCTTTATGCCTTTGACACACCAAACATTCAGCCACAAATTTTTGAACATCACCCTTTAGCCCTTCCCAAAAGAAATCTTGCTGGACTCGATGATATGTCTTCAAAAATCCTGAATGACCACCAAAAACTCGAATGACCACCCACTGAGACTCCATGCAACCTCGAGAATCTTTGATTTTAAGGTTGGAATTCTTACAGATACAAACCATTTTATACCAAAGAGTATTTCTCCAACAAAACTTATCCGAACTACTAGGATCACTTTTTAATTACACTGATGAGATTGCTAGCTCCAACATCATTTTGCCACTTACCTTGACTTCCTCCCACCCAATTTGCTTGTAATATTGAAAGGGCACACAATAAGGCTTCATCTTTCTCATATCCTTTCCTTGAAAGTGCATCCGGCATAACATTTTCTTTCCTCTTCTTATATACACCAAATTCATATCCCAACATCTTAGTGACTCCATTTTTGTTGCTCTTCTCGTGAAGATAGTCGCTTGTTCCAAAAAATATTTTAGGCTATCATGATCCGGTTCTTTAACCTTGAAATGTCTACCCAATAGATATACGCCATTGTTTCACCGCAGATGGAGTATTGCTAGCATTTCCTTACAAATAGGCCTTTTAATAGATTCTACCTTTTAATTGATCTACCTCAAAAGCAATTGGTCGACCTTCTTGCATAAGCACTGCTCCTATCCCATTTCCAGAAGCATCACATTCCACAATGAATTCCTTGGTGAAGTCAGGAGTGGCAAGTACCGGAGTTGAACACATAGCCTCCTTCAATCTCTCAAATGCTGTATTGGCCGACTCATTCCAATGAAAAGAATCCTTCTTCAATAGAGTGGTGAGAGGTGCTGCTATACTACCATAATTCTTCACAAATCTTCTATAGTACCCTGTCAATCCCAAGAATCCTCTCAGTTTCTTAATGGTTTTTGGAATAGGCCATTCCATGATATCCTTAATTTTGTTAGGGTCCACCTTTTACTCCTTCATGTGAAACTATGTGTCCCAAATACTCCACCTCTGTAAGACCAAAAGCACACTTGGATGGCTTAGCATAAAGTTTATGATCTTCAAGTATTTGTAATGCCTTGTCCACATGTTGCAAATGTTCTTCCCAAGTCTTGCTGTAAATCAATATATCATCAAAGAATACTACTACAAACTTTCTCAAGAACTTCTTAAAAATGGAATTCATCAAACTTTGGAATGTAGATGGTGCATTGGTAAGACCAAATGGCATCACCAAAAATTCATAATGACCCTCATGAGTCCGAAATGCTGTCTTACAAATATCCTCCTCCTTAATCCGAATTTGGTGATAACCAGATCTAAGATCTAACTTGGTAAAAAACATAGCTCCATTTAATTCATCTAACAAATCATCAATGACTGGAATTGGAAACTTATCTTTAATGGTGTACATGTTGAGCACTCTATAATCTGGACACATGCGCCAAGTATCATCCTTCTTACGCACAATCACCACCGGCGAGGAGTAAGCACTTTGGCTATGCCTAATGATTCCTGCCTCTAGCATCTCTTCAAAAAAAAATTCTATCTCACTCTTTTGTATGTGTGGATACCTGTAAGGCCTGATGTTCGGTGGTTTGCTCCCTGGGACTAACTGTATGGTATGATCATGATCCCTCTTAGGAGGAAGTCCTTTAGGCATATCTCCAAGAACAACTGAGTGACTATCAATTATAGCTTGCAAATCTGGATGAGGAGTAATAGATTGAGAGACTTCTAATGAACATAGTTGGGCCACAAATCCATCCACTCCTTTCTTAAGAAACTTTTTCATTTGATGAGAGCTTACCATTTGTGGAGATTTTTCCTTCAACCCCCTTAGCTCTACTAGCCTTCCTTCCGATTGAAATCTCATGAATAGTTCTTGGAAGTTCATCCCAATTGTTCCTAATGTAGTAAGCCATTGTACTCCCAAAAAAATATTTGTTGCACCCATGGATATCGGATACATTGGGGTATCAAGTTGATAATCTCCCATGGATAATTTAATGCTATGACACTTCCCTGAACAACTAACTATACCACCATCTGCAATCAAAACTTGAAACTCTGGAGCTAGATATATGAAACAATTCTAGGACGAGTAGCTAACTCTTTTGTTGATGAAATTAAGGAGTAACACCGAAATGACAAAACTGTTTACCTTATGCTTTAGGAACCCCACCACCTTGAGAGTTTGTGGAGCACTAAACCTCGAGAGTGCATGACAAGAAATGATTGGTTGAGAATCATGGATTCCTCATTTGACTCCCTTTCATCTTCTAGTATGGTTCCTCCCTTCTTCCTCATCGACCTTCATCATAAAACAATTTCTTTTCACTACATTTATGTCCTTGACTGTATTTGCTATCACAATTGAAACACAAGCCTTTTGCTCTTTTCTCCTCAATTTGTTGTGGAGTCAACTTAGTAGGTTGTGTTGAATATCCTTTCTCTCTTGTCACATTAGCCCCCTTGCTTCTTAGGAATCAAATACTTCTCCTCTACCTTCAAGGCTAAGATAAAAGACTCATTTATGGAACTAGGGCTAAACATGCTATCTCATGTTGAATGTGATCCTGAGACCCCTTAAGAATAAATCATTCAAGTTTTTCTCCGTGAATTGAATCCAATCTTCTTTAAGGATAGATTTTGGAATTCACAATATAATCCTTAACCGATCCCCGCTTTGTTGAAGTTTAGCTAGCCGGGTCAAGAAGTTGTCTCAGGACGCTTATTGCTATATTTTGCTTGGAGTTCCTCTCAGAAAATTGACCATGAGACGGTGAGCCCCTTTTTACCTTGATGAGTGCAAAGCCAGCGATACCAAATGAATTGATCTGGTTCTAAATATAAGGAAGCCATCGTGACATTTTGTCCATTTGGGATTTGGTGTAATTCAAAAAAATTCTCCATTTGGTTTATCCATGTTAGAGGATCCTTACCATCAAACTTGTGCATATCCACCTTTGGAAATAAATTCCTAGATCCCATAGGAGTACTAAAGCTTGTGTTAGTAGTGGCTGACCTAGAATTCTCACCTTGGTCGCTTGAGAACTCCTTTCTTGATTCAGCTATGTAGGTGCTTAACATGTTTCGCATGTCCGACATATCTCCTCTTAGGTCACACATATCCATCTTAATTGAGGAAATTTCTTCATTGACCTTATTGTTAATTGAGGAAATTTCTTCCTTGACCTTATTGATTTCTTCATTATGAGTAATATCCTCGATTGTTTCACCATCCTTATCAGGAGTCTTCCCCGGAGTGACAACATTCTTTTTACCCCTTGTTGCAGGCCCCGTCATGATGGAAACCACTAATGCTGAAATAAATCACACAAATGAAACTTAAATTATCTCAAATTTTTACTATAATCTCCTTTATTATGTCTTGAAAAATCCAATAAAAATCAGACTCCAATTCAACAAGATGTATGAGATATGTAGATTCCAAAAA